>JBCAUI010506306.1:0-12909 GCA_038406195.1 Haplosyllis anthogorgicola | reverse complement strand
TTTTTTTATGACTTATGTAAATATGAAGAAAAGAGGCATCACGATTTTGTCTGAACACACTTTGCAGGAAAAGGGCTTGCTGTACTTAGGCCCAGTGATGTGGTCTTACTGCAGACAGATGCCTTCACTGGGAAGCAGAAGATTAAAAATAGGTGGGGTGACACCCCATATGTGGTGGATGGCCAACTCGTGGGTGGCATCCCCACATACCATATAAAGGATGCAGCCGGTAATGTGAAAATGGCTCACTGAATCTGTCTTCTGTTTCTCTCCCCTAAGAGGGAAAGTGATGCTGTTCCACTGAGTGGAGACATCACTGTTTGTGGCACAGTCACCATAGCTGCAAACCCTGAGGTGAACTATCCAGAGAAGGGTGAGCAAGCAAAGCCATGTGAGACTAATGGGAGTGCCCTGGTTCCTGGGACTCCCAGCATAGCACCTCGGGAGTGAATTCTCAGCAGACACCGAGATGGAATGTGGACACAAGTTGGGGCATTCAGCATACAGATGGAACCAGTGCCCACAGACCCAGCTTCTGGCCTGGCCAGTTGATGTCCTGACCATGCCCCGGAAGGCATGGCTGATGGGGATGTGGATTAATATCCAAAGAAACACCACACCCATTAGTTGGGACTGCAACTGAAGTGCTAGTCATCTAGATGGGGGGGCTCAGGTCCACCCATACCCTCCCACATCTGATATAAACAATTCTCCTAAGATGGAGGGGGCTGGTGCACACAAATTACCTAAGGATTACGTGAGACGACTGATGCTGGTGCCAGGTGGCACCATATTTTCATGGGGAAAGGCTCAGGTACCGGGGACATTGGACCAATGTTCATCCCTGACGGTGCCATACAGAGCCCCCAGTGGGGGTACCAAACTTTGTTTTGGCACAGGTGTGCTGTGGTGGTTTGGGAATGGGTGATGGACCTGCAGGACCTAACCCCCAGCCCTGCACCTACGCATGCCCCCAGTGTCTGGATATCTAGGTCTATGGACCAAACAGACAGTGGTCTATGGACCATGGACCCACAGGTCCACTTACTAAGAGTCTACGGACTCACCTGTTTGTTACTTGTTGTTGTTTGTCATAATTGCATGTTGCAATATGCACATATTCTATACGCATGTATTTATTGCTGTTTAATTATTTAGGTGTTTTCGAATTATACGCAATTATACCTGTAGTAATTTATTTATTTATGTGGGTATACGGACATACCCACCAGCTGATGTTGGTTTACTGCTTAATGTAACACAGACACAATTACGGAAAGAGAACTAATACGCTGGTTGTATTTTTGAAAATCTTTATTCTGATACAAAAATATAACGGTAAAAACTGTAAAATGGAATGGAACTCGAGTAATATGAATACTTAACAGCTAATGGCTGGACAGAGGCAAGACATAGGCAGGCTGCTTAGTGGAGCTGTTGCTGCTGATGTATGTTACATGTGGCATGTCCAGAATCAGGGATAAAATCAGGAAATCCTTGAGTAAATATGGCTAAAAATGCATGGCATTAAGGCTACGAATGAATTGGATATCTGCTTACATCTATCATTTAAAAACTAACAAATGGTGGTGTGAGACTTCTTGTCTTGAGCTGGTGTATGTGTGACAGTGTATGTGTGACAGTGCAACTCTGTCAGTGTAACTGCACCCCTCCCCTACTCAAAGTCCATGATGCAGCATGGGAGAGGGAGTTCTTTGGCTTGGCAGGGTTGTGGCTGTGGTACTTCTGGAAGTGTTTGGACAGGTTCTTCAGGTCCTTCCACACCAGATACATTCTGGTGACACCTTCGCCTGGTGGGGGCCACTGTGCACAGTGGGCGCATATGAACATGCATCTGTAGTGGCCTCCCACAATGTGACTGAGGAAGGACGGGTCATTGAAGTTTACGCTTTTGCTGAAAGGACAGTGTCAGTGCTTGGTGCCATGCCCTGACCCCCTGTAGTGCTTCTCAGCTATGGCTGCAGGGTTGTGGAATGGGCCTAGAAGGTGGTTGATGGACCAGTCCTTGGCACTGTGAACTAGGAGGGCCTGGGAAGCCTCTGTGCCCTGACGGTGCCTCCAGCCTGCATCAGCTGCTTGATCCTCTTCACAGACTCCACCTTGCCATTGCTATTCACCCACTCTGGCCAATGTTGGATGCTGGGATCCAGGACATGGACTTTTGTCCTGTGGGCCTCGCGGAATGCCAGTTGCATGTCTGGGAGTGAGTTATCATTGGACGAGGATTGACTCAACATCTTGTTCTTGTCCACCAGCCGACGGAAGTTCTTGGCTGTCTGGGAATCCTGGTGCCAAAACTCCTCACGCTCCTCTTTTGCTTGAGCTTTGGTGGACTTCTCATCATCCTCATTGATCAGGACATTGTTGTCATTGTCCTCATTCACCTTGGGTGCTGGTGGTTCCTTGTTGATGGGCACTTTTGGTGCTGAGGGTGGGGCATGCTCCCTGGACTGACCTCGGGGTTTGTCACATTTCTTTGGGCTGCATCCTGCCAGAGACCAGGAACTACCATTGGTTTTGGCATTCGGGAGTCTTGGAGTGGCTCCGTGATTGAGAGTGGCTGTGGCTGTGCCATTTGGAAGAGTGTTTGTGATGGGAGCCAGAGTGGCTGTGGGAGCAGGACTGTCCACTGCCATTGCAGGAGTCCTCATGCTCCTGCCACTTCTTCTTCTCCTTCTTCTTATGGCTTTTGCAGTCATCAGAATCATCCTCTGATGATGATGATGATGATGAGACCAGCCTGTTAATCTTGGGGACACTGATCTTTGGCTCACCCTTGTTGGTACTGCTGAACACAATCACATCAGACAATCTGTCGTGCTTGGACTTCTTTTTTTTATTTGCATGACCATCATTGTCAGTGGACTCCTTCTTCCATTTGCTGGACGGTGTCCTTGATGGCATCCTCAAGCTCTAATGGGAGGACCCACGATGGTGGCTTTTGTGCTTGTCCTTGTGTTTGGACTCCTTTGATGGGTCTTTGGATGTCGGCTTGTCGCTACAATCTTTGTCCTTGGCCAAACTGTCCTTGGACTGGTCTTTGGACCAGCTGCCAGCTGATGTCTGCCCATCTTGGGACTTGCCATGACTGTCGGATCTGGAGTCCTTCTCTTTCTTCTCCTTCTGAGATGACCTCTCTGCTGATGGACATTTGGCATCAGAGGATGTGCCCTTGGAATGGGAGTTGGATTTGGCCAGTGTTGTCTTGGTGGATACTGACTTAGCTGGTGTTGTGGGCTTGGACTGGTGTTAGCTTGACTGGTGTCACTGTTTTGGCTGGCACTGCTTTGATGGGTGTTAACGTTGGAACAGGCATCAAGTTCCTGCTCAACTTGTGGGAGTTGGATTTGCCCCTGGCAGACTTGACCTTGCCCGGAGTCCCGAGTGAGGTACTGTCAAGGGACAGATTACTCATGATTGTCATGTAAGGGTTATCACCAGTGACTGGAGTGATGTAGGTGTCCCAGTCGTCGGCATGATCAGGGAAGACTGACATGCTGCATCCTCTCAGTGGAGGGCTGCAAGCCCATGCCAGGGAAGACATGTGCAGGGGTGACATGCCCTGGATGGTTGTTTTGAGGTTTCTACATAGCTCCCCAACTTCACGATGGGTGTTTTGTCCACAACCACACTGATGGTATCCTGGGTCTCCCTCTTCTTAACCAGGTTGGTGGTTAGACCTGGTACATGGTTGAGACTGACCACATTGTGGATATTGGAAAGCAGAAAGCCGAACAGTGCCTCATCACCAATTATTCTACGAATGTCCAGAAAGGCATGCAGATGGAGTGGAGGCATGGGTGGCTCGAGGTGTGGCATGATGAGACCGTACCCATCCAGGACCTGGTGCAGAGTGCTGTTGGTTTCATAGACACGGATTGATGCCAGCCCCACAGAGATAGTCTCCAGGTGGGTCGTTAACTACTGGCTGGCCCTGCAGAAGTCAGATTCCCTCTCATCTAAGGCTCTGGACATGCGATCTCACTGTTCACTGGCCAGATACTTCTTATGGTCAGCCACACAGGCCCCAAGACATTGGCTGATGTCCATCATCAGCAGGTCCTTGATTTGGTCATACACCTCCCAGAGCTTCTTGCTGGCCTGGCAGCACAAGTCCTCAAAGATGACATTCAAGTTGAACTCCATCCTGACATCTTTGAGTAGCATGGAGTACATCTCCACTTTGAAGTCTGATGGCCTGGATGCCCTCATTGATCAGGTGTACCTTGGTGATGTTGACGGGCTCATACTGAGTAGCAGGCCCATCAACTGGCACAGGGTGATGCTCTGGCCTGGACCCATAGCTTGAGAAGCCACCACTTACACCAAAGGGGAAGCATCTGTCCACTGGCAGAATATACTGATTTAAGTCCAGCTCCAAGGTCTTGCCATCCCTGGGATAAAAAAGTATGTTGCAAAAGATGTCCCCCACATGGCCAACATTGTCAAACCAGTCATCTGTCAGACAGACATATAATGGAGGCACTGGGTCCATCAGGGAACACTTAGTGGTCCTGAGGTCGATGTGCCCGCTGTTGGCATAAGTGTCTGTCAGGATCACAGCCAAACCATCAAATGTGGTGAACATCCTGTTGAACACAACATTCTGCAAGGTGCACCAGGGCCCATCATCTTTACAAAATGCAAGTTCTGCACCTCCGTCTTTGTCTTTGAGATGTGCAAAGACAGCTAGGGGTTTGCCCTCAGCCTGGGCCACTGGCCAGCCTTTGTGTCACTGTCGACATGAACTAAGATGCCAGGAGGAGCCAGTCTGTTCTCAGCAGATTTGTCTAGGCAGGCCATGGCTACCAGGATAGGGATGGTATCCTGCTTCTCAAAGATGTGGACGTGGCACATCACAAAAGCAATGTCTTGAGCCTCACCGTCTACCATGGACACCATGCTGGTGACCAGCAGAGCAAGTTGCTTGATGGGTGTGAACCCATCCAGAGGCTTCCACTCACTGGGTTTCCCCCTCCTGTATGTATAATGGCCAAAGTAGCCCAGATTGATGATGAGGTCCTCGAGCACTGCCCTCGACTGTACCTCCAACTCCATCCCTGGGATGGTCGGCAATGCATGTAGTTGGGCCCAGTCAGTGGCATTATCAATGGTCATCAGGTTTGAGTTTAACTTGATAGCTCACTGTCATTTCGTGAGATCATCAGTGGCCCCACCATCGGCATGACTGAGGGTTGCCTGTGCCATCAAAAGTTGCAAGATGGAAGTCGCCCTCATGACTTCCTCAGATTGTGGTGACAACAGTGTGCCAGTGGAGAAATCCAGAATGGCACTGCCACTTAAAAGAGCATCGAGGGTTTCCTGAGAATGTACAGCATCTGGCACTTCTGTGAAATCTTCTGTGTCCTGGAAAAAGATGGACAAGGTTAAACTGGGGGAGCAAATGAGCCCCGCCCCCATAGAGAAGACTGACATAAGAGAAGTTGAAAGAATGTGACACCATGCAAGGCAAACCTGGGGGAGATTGATGTCAAGGTACAGCCCCTGCTGGGACAGTGGGGGGGTGACAGATGTGGGTGCCCTAGAGGAAAACCAGGAAAATCCCAAGTAAAACCATGTATGGCTGCTGGCCAGTGAGTGGGGTTACCCACTGTGGGCCAGCCTGCATTGGCCTCTGGCAGTGAAAGGACATGCCCCACAGGAGATCCAGGGTGTAATGTGTAAAGTAGATACTCACACTCTCAGAAGAGAAGTCGGTCATGTTCTCACACTGGATCCATCTGTCAAAATGAAGCAGCTCAGTGGGGTTTCCCTCTGAAGTAAGGGTAAATCCAAAATGAGGCTGAGTGAATGATGTCACGAATGACATCATGAGCCCTATAAGAGGAATCCCCTGGGGATTCCCAGCTCATTAGCGACCAAGACATGGAGGAAGCAACACCTCTAAGAATGGACTCAACAGACAAACCAGAAGACACCTTCATGTGAGTAAGTCACCAGACCCCTGAACTGACAACTGAAGAACAAAGTTGCCTCCCCGTAAGGCTCTTCGGTAATGTAGATCAGATCCTGAAGTACGATGGCTACAAACCAGAGACTGCCACCATCAGAGATGCTCTGCACGGGCTCATCCATACATTGCCCACACTGGACCCTGACCACTTGATGGAGGAGGATGATATTGTCAAAACCACCCAGTGGCTGCTCGGCCTCCTTTGCAAGGAATTTCGAAAACCAAGACCGCACACACCCGAGAAAGACTACTTTTGCTACCAACCTGGCCCATGGATCAGTGGGCATGCCAACCAAACACCTGCCAGAATGGGCAGCCCCATACCAGAGACCTGCGACAGTCACAATGTCTGCTTTGGCAGTCCTAAAGTAGAGCACCGTGACCATACTATCAACCTCACAGACACAGCACCAAGAGGATATGCAGGCCCCTTCTGATGCCCACTGGGATGGGACCATGACAGTCATAGCATCCTGTGCCCATCACCAGGTTAGGAAGTGCAACACTGATTCTAGGAGAAGTGGGAGTGATCGCACCGACAACACGGCACCTTTGGGGTAGGTGTCAGGAGGAACCTCTGATGGAGACAGGTGCCAGAGGGACATGAAGGAAGGATCACATCACAATTGACACTCCTGCAATAAAGACAAGACTGAAGAACATCGGACCTGCTTTCCAGATCCTATGAACTACCCTGGAGACTTCATCAAAGCATACGCTGGAGTGCGTGGATTGGATGACCTCCTAGCCCCGGGCTGGGCTGGTGACCTCCAGAGTGTATACCTTAACAAGTTTCCCCAGCTGAGCACATGCATGGACATGACCTGGCAGATGCTGACCACCGCCTACCGCCATCACAGATGCAGTACAGCCCTCTTCATCCCAGAGCCACCACACCTAAAGGTTCATGAGTTTCTCCCGGCATGCTACTATGATGGTGGAGTGGCAAGTAGAGAAGATTACCAAGTGTGGGTGAAGGACCGACTCTGTACATATGGGGGAGCCCTCCTCTATGCAGCCGACCACACTGGCACCTGCGCCATGAGATGGTATACCAACATGGGGAACAAAGACCATCTCCCGAGCAGCATCATAGAATTCAAAACGTGCTTGAACATCTTTTTGGATGTAGGCTACCCACTGTTCATTGAATGCATGGAGGAATGTCAATGCCCAAAACCAAGTCAGTGGGACCCCCTCCCGATTGGGGATGAGCTGAGTTGGCTGTCTGATGAACTGTTTGGGCCATTATACGGGAGCGTTGTCCATCCTAGGGCTGGAAGAGGTGAGACTATAAAGAAGAAGCTGGCAGAATTGACCGTTGAGGCCCCGGCTCCCAGCATACCAAGCCATGACTCAGCATTCCTATGCCCAGGAAAGGAAATATGATCCACTGGCAAGGGCAGGGGCAAAGGACTGGACATACACCCCTCGTCTTCCCGAGGTCTGACACCAGGTGCTTCACAACTGACACACAAGTGAATCACTGAATCTTGAACTGTCTGGGACAACCACAGAACCCCCAGCCATCTTCAACTGGAGGATGACACCCTCGTGGACACAACTGTGGATGCTGCTGCGGGCAGGGAGCCGGCCCCTCTGGCAATGGGAGAACATCCCAATGATGGGGTGTTCCTGTTCCTTGAACCCAGTCTGGGGATGACCCTTCCGGGTTTCATGCTGGCTAACCCATTGAACAATGTCTCTATGCAGGTTTTGTCACCCATGCTGGTTTCCACTTATGAGCCATCACGACTCCACGAGGTGGCAGTGATCTTGGTTAGACAAGCAACACAGACAGCCTCCCTGCCCCATCACACAGCTGCAGATGCAGTTGACCAGATGAGGTCATCAGCCCTGACCAAAGTCACACCCCGGCCTCCCGGTATCCCAGATACATGGGGGGCCCATCCACCAATCATAGACAAAGAACCTAGATTATGACAAGACCGAGCTGCTGGAGGAGGAGGCGGGATCCGTGGCCTCCAGTTTTGTGGGAATAGATGATGGACAATCCGCAAAGTCGATGGCTTCCAGCTTTATTGTGCTGGACCCCCAGTTGCCACTGATGTGGGTTCACCGAATGCAAAGAAGAGGGGGAAGCATGGAAACTGGAGACTCCACAGAACCAGCCCAGAAACGCTCCACCAGCCTCACTGAGAGATCCGACAGTGCTAAATAGAAACAGTACTGAAACCCAAAAACAGGACTCCAAACCAATCATTTTATATGTATTTATTTGGAAATGCCCGTATTTGTTGCATTTGTGGCCTGGTAGTACAACCGGCCCCCAGCTTGTAAACTAATGTTAGTATAATTGTGTACCACTGTAAATTGTGTACCACTGTAAATTAGTACATCCGTAATAATTATGTATGTTACCTATTCTAATGTAAATAGTGCATTTAATGTTGTTCAGTGTAGTAACGGGCTCCCAATATGGGTACCCCAAATACCATGTAAGCTTTTACATTCCATTTTTATCCGGATGTCCGGCATCCATATTTACCATGTACATTGTTTCTTTAATAAAGCATGCCACAAGGATGAGGCAGATGCCTGGGGGAGAGTGTCACAGTCAGTGTGCCACATAACATGTCCCCTGGCTGAACGACCGTTTGCTGGGAGAAGAATGAGGGTTTTACTCTCATCTGGATCCCAGATCTTGGCCATCCAGTGAACCCCGTATCCTATCCAGTGGACCCAGTACCCACCATGCAACCCCAGCCCCTGCTGGGTGCTGAGGCCATATTGGTAACCTTGTTATTGCACATGCGTCTTGACTGTGATGTCACTGGTGGAGCATCATTTCCAATGTAACATCACAATCGAACACTCCGCTGATGATGTCATTGCCATGATGTCAAGGCATGCTCCCCAGAGTTATTTAACAACACACACCCTTAGGGAGGGGACACACTTTCCTTGGGTGTCCACTTGGGTAGGATCATGCACTGACCCCCAGGGTCCATCTCTCAAGACATTTCAATGTGGAACACTGTGCATTGTTCTGTTTATTAAGTCTACGCTTGTAGCATAGGCCCAGCCCATGTTGGTCTGGGTACTTTGGTTATTTAAGCTTAAGTTGCATCACTAACTGTGTCAGAGTAGGTAACCTGTGGCCAGACTACCAATGTTTCAAAACTGCCAGAGGTGTGAAGACATGGGGAGTAATGCCCCCATCCATCACCAGAACGCTAGGTCCACACAGCATAGTGGTCCCCCCGCTACATATACAGGTTTTTTGGAACTGTAAAATTGCAACAAACAGTCATCACTAATTGCATTCTTGAGTGCATTGAAAGCAGTGTCATGGATAGATGTCCACAAAAATTCCGAATCCTGTTTTACCAGCTGTTGTAGCGGCTTGCGCAGATCTGAAAGTGATGGTATAAAATGACATAAATAGTTGACAGAGCCAAGGAATGATTGTTATTGAGTCTTGTCAGCAGGTACAGGCCACAATTGTATTGCTTCTACTTTCTTCAGATCTGGTTTAATGCCTTCTTTTGTTAACATCATACCGAAGAATGGTACTGCAGGCACATCAAGCTGCACTTTATCAGGGTTGAGATGTAAATCAATCTCCACACAATGGTCTCAAATAGCAACAACACTTTTGTTAAAATCGGGGTCATTCTCACCATATACCAACATATCATCTGCTGTTTTTTGTGTTGCACAACTGAGCTAATAGCTCATTAAGACAATGTTCAAATAGGTCACCAGAGTTGGACATGCCCATAGCCAAGTAATTGAACATGTAGATCCCTTCAGGTGTAAGCATAGCCATTTTCATCATGGCCTCCCATGATAAAGGAACATGAAAAAATCCTTTAGTTGCATCAAATATTGCAAATCACTTTGCATCATGTAATTCATGCGATACCTCATCTAAGGTTTTAGAATGACAGATTGGTCTAATAATAGCTTCGTTTAGTTGTCTGGGATCAAGACAAATTCTGAGTTTACTGTTTGGTTTTTTTCACAACAACAAACAAGTTGAGCCATTCTGTTGGTATATCTTGGTCCAATTTTGAAATGATGCCAGATGCCTTCATCCTGTCTAACTCAGCTCTAAAGTCAGATTTCAAAGCAATTTGTATGTGTCTTGGTGGGGCCTGAAATGGAGAAACATTCTTCTTTAAGTGAATGTCTACAGGCTTTATAGGAAACTTGCTGGGATTACCATCAAATAGATGTTTGTACTTTGGATGATCAACTATGTCCTGCTTTGTAATTTTCACTCCTGGACATAAAAGTGGATTGTCAGCATCATTGTCAGTATTGCCTGGTGCAGATGTCTGTAACTTGTCTTCATTGATTGTAATCATGTCTACATTGCTGAAATTAGAACTGGTAGAAAAATAGTTATGTGCAGACCAACTAGCAGTGGTGGGACAATTAAAAGAGACTAAGTCTAAAGTGACAAGGTCTTGTAGTCCCAAAATTGGTTTGAATTGATCTGGTACAATGTAAAAATTGGTGGACACATTTTCTCCAGAATTAGATAGTGACAAGGTACAATGCCCAAGCTGCTTGATTTCACTCTTATTGTGTGCTTGTAATGTTACATTGGGTTGTGAGTATTTTGCAGTAGACGATTAGACACATTTGGATGTAATTTCTTGTACATTGAAAATGGCAACAAATTGCCCACAGTGCCAGTATCGATTTTAAACCGTATTTTCTGACATTTACCACTATTGCTACATGCATCTACATTGGTAAGAATGCGATTGAAATTAGATCCAATGGATCTTGACAATTCATCAAACATCACATTGTCGGAATGGTGTTTGGTAACATTAGAATAATGCTCAAAATGCACATTTTTTATAATGCTAATGCTGTCATATTCAAACTCATCCTTTTCCATGTCATGAAAGTCTTTTCTAGACCTTCCACCATGACTGCCTCTACCTCTACCACATCCAGAACTGTGCTGTGGATGCTGATTTCTGTGTTGCAATGTTCCTCTGGAATGACAAAGTTCAGAAAAATGACCAGTTTTTCTGCAACTGTAACATGTCTTGTAGGCTGGACACTGTCTGGGTGGATGCTGCCTTCCGCAGTTGTAACAGGAGCATCCTGAATGACTTTGACTGTGATGTGGCTGGGTGCCACCACCTCTTCCACCCCTGCCCCCACCTCTGCAGTGAGGGGTAGGTGATGCTTGTGTTTCTGGACACCATCGACTGATTTGTTATCACTTGAAGCGTTGTGTAAACACTGAACCAATTTTTCACTTGCAATAGTAGCTTTGACTTTACGCGCAATGTTTAACATTTGGGAAATCATTGTGTCCTTGTTAATTTCCTTGAGAAGTTGATCCTGGACTCTCTTGTGTGTATTGTGGGTTAAGAACAAGAATTTGACAACTTCATCTGGATTAGTAAATGTGCAGTCTTTGGATAACGTTCTCAGTTGCGACATGTAGAGACTCCCCATGTAGAGACTCCCCATTGTATACCAGGATTGGACCATTGCTTGTAGGGGTTGAAAATGTTTTTCAAACACATCCAACACATCTTTCAGGGTGTGTTTGTTTTCCCCTTCCTTGAAAATCAGATCATCGTTGTAAATCTTCTGCCCATCTGGACCCATCCAATTCAACAATGTTGGCACTTTATGACCTGCCTCCAGATCCTTTTCACACCTTTGACCAGCACTAGGTCTACTTGATCATGAAAGAATTTAAATGCCTCACACAAATTATAAGTTTTCCAATCCATCTGTGGTTGGTTTATCGGGATTGATTGAACAAATTTTGTATCAGCCATTTTTGCAATAGATGAAACGCACTGACACAATTGCTTGAAGAATTCACTGCGAAAAGTTCCAACTTTGACAAATTTAAAACACACACATTTGGCTTTATTTCTCCAAAGGCAATGGCTGAAACTCAAGTTGATTGATTGTTGCTCACTTTGCATGCTGTAGAGAGGTGTAAAAGTCCAAAACCACCTTGATAAAGATGAAAATTTACTTGTAATTTCACAAAGAAATTCCTTTGTTGGCCATGACAGTGCACAAACACCCTTGATTGGGAGAGGCATGGCAAATCAGTGCTAAAAGTTCATGGATAGTAGATCCTGGAAAATTCTGGATGTTTATACTGTGTCATTAAAAACACATCAGCATATTGTATAACACAATAAACTACACAAACCACCTTATTCTGGATTGAATCCAACATCAGAAATTGTCACAAAAACAGGAGCAAAGTCCAGATTAAATTGGGCTTCCAAAAAGTAGCATGGCAGTGGCCATTTTGAAATTGACCTTCAGTTCAAAAATTGAAATAATTCTGAAGAATTGGCTTGTTGGAAAATGTTCAGATTTACACAGTAGATACCCACAGGTATATAGAACTTAATAAATTTTTTGCAAATGCCTACCACTGTTGGATCCTGAGATCTGAAAGTTTCATATTTTTGTCTGCAAAAGTCAGCATAATGTCGCCCTTGAATCAAGGTCATGCAGATAAAATTGAAAATACCACCTGAAAAACACATATATTCGATGGATTTTGTATGTCTATACAGGCACTGGATCCTCTCCTATTTTCTGACACCATATAGTAGTCAGTGGATCACAAAGAACAAATATTAATTAAAATGATCCAGATCTTTATTGTTGAACAACGCCATGCTGATGGTAGACAAGCACACATGTATAGTACTAAACCAATGTAAGGTGTGCTTATGTTAATGCACAGCAACAAGGAAAAACTTAATGCACAGCTACTACACAGACAGTGCAGCTCACCCAGCTGTGAGCTGTGTGTGCAGCAAAAATGGGTGGGCTGGACTGTCAGGATGTGGCAGATGAGCCTTTGGCATATTGTAAATAATGGGCCTTTGGACCTTGGACATGGGATTTTGGACCTTGGTCTGTCTTGGTCTGTCCCA
>JBCAUI010506295.1:0-12909 GCA_038406195.1 Haplosyllis anthogorgicola | reverse complement strand
TTACCTGAGGCAACTAGAACGCGAGTTACATGAGATGTTTACCCTTCAACATCTGGATTCCTTCTGAGATGCAGCACATGCGTGCTTGCTTTTATGTAATTTGGGGGCTGTGTATGATGTCATCACACATTATGACATCATTTCCGCCGACCACTAGTTGGCGCCATGGCGCGAAATTATATTAACGCAACGACATTGCTGATAAAAGTAAACGATTTATCAAATCATTACATTTAATATAGGCGTACCCTGCACAGCACTGACATTTAAGGAACAGGGCGGCTCGGTGTGAAGGCTCCAGAATCGGACAATACTCCCTCTTTACGTTTCTACAGGAGTACATAAGTTACAGGCAGCGACAGGCAAAACTGTACGCCAAATACACTGAAAATTATAAATATAAAACTTGCACGAACGCAATAAGACATGGTTTACATCAACAAATCAAAACAACCATTATGTTGTCAGACGTCGACCCGGCGTGTGTATGTTTCGCGACGGCTGATCATGGGTATTAAGGCACTAGGACAAAGAGGACTAGCAAGCAGTGATGTGAAGATATAGATGCATTTTTATTGTCATCTAGCTCATTGTAAAATATAGATCTAGGAGTAAAAACCCTATAACATCATAGAAAATCATATTGTTTTAGTAGACAGTCATTCTGCAGATTAATTAAATACATGTATGTTACTGATGCCACTGTTTCTACGGTTGATAACTACCCTTTTACTTGTTGATTTACTTACATTACTGTGCTATTCGTTAATGAATTGATACTAAATGATATGCATTTACCTGAGGCAACTAGAAATAGATGTACAATGATGTGATCCCTCTGACTACTGAATTCCTTCTGGATGCGCTGCCCGTGTGCGCTTTGTTTTATACGTCTAGTAAATGACGTCTTGCATGCACTGCATGTACCAGTCATTTCCGGACGCCCTCAGTTGGCGCCGTGGCGGGAAGCATTAACCAAACTATATTATCGATACTCATTGCTTTTATTAAATTATCACACTTATACTTGATATAAGTGGGACAAGTATTAAATAAGTACACAATTGTTTATGAAATATACACCAATTTGAATACGAGAAATTGACACTTGTAATTAAAATCAATTAATGAATCTACAAAGTATTTCTGTTTTGCATTATAATTCAACTTGAATGTTACGAACCCATAAATGAACTAGCCAGGGCCACTGTGCTATCTCAATCTCATCTCCGTTAACCACGCGTTTCACTCGAACATGGTCATCACCAACTGCAATAAAGAAATTGGTGAGAATGATGATGGGTTTTTTGTTTGTTTGTTAATTCTTTTTATTTTTTTACATTTTATTGTTTTTTGCTTTTCGTTTTTATTTTTTGGTATTTATTATTATTATTATTATTAGTAGTAGTAGTAGTAGTAGTAGTAGTAGTAGTAGTAGTAGTAGTTGTTGTTGTTGTTGTTGTTGTTGTTGTTGTCACACATGCACTTCTAATTTATAGCTCTATTATGCATTAGATGCACGGATACACACACACACACACACACACACACACACACACACACTACATCAGACTAAAAAGTTCACACGTATGTACAATATTTCTTGAACAGTACAGGCCAGAAAACTTTCAAAAACAGGTACGTTACTCTTGGAAATGGCTTTTGATGTATTTTCATTTATACATAGAAATTATAATATTTAATTTACCTATATCAGTTGAATTTCCATCAGCAGTTTGAAGAACAGCACAAACTATTATTAAACACCAGTGGTGCGTCATGGTGACTATTACTCCAAGGTATAACTACATACACAAGAATTTAGACGCTTCTCGACGCGGCAATGTATTGGTAATTACAAAATGTCCACATTTCCTCTGATTCCTTTGTCCTAGTTATGACTATGTTTCTTCCATTATGTGTTTTGTAAACATTTCTAAAACCACGGCAAGTAATTCATAGCCACCACCACTATACACTGTGTTACAGAAATCAAAGCCATGAAATTTGGCAAGATGTTAATGAAAAAAGTCAGAATAAAGCCATACATGTGTTTACATGGACTTTATTCACCAGGTCATGTCTGTACCTAACACACTGATACTTTGTCTCTTATCTGACTTTGTTTGGGTTGATACCATCAAATGCCACAATTATGCATCCCATTTTAGGCATAAATGAGTCACGAGGGTTTTGTGCAACCGAAACGTACACCTTGCACAGCCCTTGCAAGTACTTAAATGCATCTAAAATTTTTCCCTACCACAGTGACGATAAAATTACAGCCAGAGTTGCTTTGCTTTGCATCATCCGTATGTACAAAATTGCTCAGCAGTATTAGTGAACAACATAAAGAACAAATATTATGTACTTGCTGCTTATTTACAAATCTGATACTGGTTTATTTCGTTATGCAGACACATGATAATCACAAAGTCTGTCTTTGTTTACACATGGGGTTAGAGAACCATCAGCTGATTAAGATCATAAGACTATAGCAGCATCGGATCCAGAAATTGGTTAGGGGGGCAAAACATGGCGGCCAAACATGTTTTAACAGGCCAAGGGCGGGGTCCAAAATGGCGGACAAACATGGTTTAACAGGGGCTAGGCGGGGCCAAGGCCCTTAAAGGCCATCCCCCCCCCCCAGATCCGCAGCTGTATAGTTTCGGTTTATCATTGCCGTTAATCCAGAAAAATAGAGGTTGTCGAGGAACCCCCTTTTTACTGTACGAGTATTCGGTCCGACGCTTGCCAACACCGTTTAGTTTTTGAATGACCATGCCCTTACAAAGGTGAGGTTCACATGTGGCCTTGGATCGGTTTTGCGAAATACTCTATAAAACAGAAATTTGCTACCTTTGCTTTAAATTTTTATCTGTACACATGCATGTGATCTGGAATGAAAGTCTGTAGCCCAAAAATGTCTGTTTACTTCTCTTACTTTTTCTTGCCCCAAAAGGAAGAAAACTTGAAAATTCGGAAATTTATCAATTTTTTTTTGTATTTAAACATCCTTTACACATCCTTTACATTAAATTGTATGTGATGGAATACCAACTGTGGAGCATCAATGATGAAAAATGAAATTATATACAACCAGAGTTGCTTATTACATTACATTACATTACGCAAAGATCGTACCAATTGTATACATAAGGGAGCTCTCGTAAGGTACTTCGCAATAGCTTCGATTTTTGTGTACTGAGTTTGTGGTCGGTTAATCGAAATAACCAAAGCAAACGACAACCAAAATAGAAATTGTCACATTGACACTTGTTACATTAAAATATTGTGAAAAAAAATCAGGAAACTTTTCGGTAATTTATATGTCAATGACTGATGTTAATTCTTCGGAGTGTGAGAATGAAATTTTGCTTAAGCTCTGTCTTTCTGTACGTTTCTGTAACGAAGACTTAGTGTACGCTGTTGTTCAAACCAGACCTGCTAATGGAAGTACAACTTTGTGGCTGAATTATGTGATGGTATGCAGAACTGCAATACAAAAATACAAAACTTTTCTATCATCACATAATCCAGGAGGGAACAAACATGAAAATGAGGGTACGTTAGCCATACCCTGTGACTATAGTTATGCATTTTAAGTTCACAAGTTTTAGGCACTGATATTATTTTATTTTTAAATGTGTAAATTGGCTTGCCTAATTAGGCCCTTTAATTAAGAAAAGTTCGAATAACTTGTGATTGTTGGTTCTCAGTAACTCAGTACACGATGTATGAATGATTTTGTATACAGATGAAAAGAAATGCACGAAATAGATCTATCTTCAATCGTTTTATTGATAACCAAAGTTGTACAATAATTGGATACTGATTGTCAGTAGTAACTTATAACAGCAAACAACACAATTTCTCAGAACCTGAATTATGTTTCAGGTGCAGTTGATAAAGTGATTTTTTCAATCTCAAAATAGATAAAACGTGTGAAATGAATGTATTTCAAACATCGGTCTTGAATCCTAAAAATTATAATATTTAACATTCATTTACATAAATAATGAAACAACATTTCCTTCAAGTACTTTTGCTCTGAAGATTTGTCTGCACGTTACGTGATTATTATGACTGCAATAAATAAAACAATAAAATATCAACAAAATTGTCAATATTTATGCCGACATTATGTCAACTTAATGAAGGAATGTGAAAGAATATATGTCAAAACAGTTATGTGTATAAATAATGAAAATCAGTTTTGGAATTCAATGGGAATGTCCACAGTATTTACATCGTTATGTACAATAAGTAATTTATCTGTGAGAGGGAATTATCAACAAATATTACAAGAGAATCCAGGACAAGTGCGCCAGGAGGAAAAGAAATGATACGATGTTTGTCCATGTGTACCATATCTTTCGAAAATCTTTCTTCAATGTGAGAGATAACGTCGAAGTTTAAGAAGCAGTAAAGAATTAACTGTAAGATTGCGAGCAAATCAAAACACTGCTAGAATATTACTTCATGTACACTTCTTGTTCTTTTTGGCATATTCCTGCACTCTTGAGTAATCTTTTTTTACTGTTGTTGTTGTACATAATTGCACACCTTCATGTCTGTATACAAGCATGTTTAGATTATTACATAGTTCGTTTTTAAATTGAAGATTAAAAAGTTAACTGCGTAACTTGTTTCAAGAAGAATAAATAAACCGACAATTCTAAATATTGAACGCTTAAAAACTCAGATAACACTTGTTACATGCAATCAACAGTAATCTGAAAGTTGTACATATGTACATTTTGGAAAGAACATTTCAATTATTTACAAATTACATTCTTTTATTTCATCATGATTAGATGAAAGATAAGAAATGACTAGTATAATATAATAATAGTTATAATAGCACATGTTTGTACAACAAGGTATACTATTTGCAGTGGCTTTAAAACAGACTATCACAAACATTGATCGGAAAACTTCAATGTGGAGACTATGGTTTTCTTACAATCAATTATTTCTATAAACATACACATATGAATATATTTGATAAAATACTATGTGTGATATTATCTTAAATGTGAATGTCTTTCAAAGGTTCAACGGTTTTTTTTGCTTGCTTATATGAAGAAATACTCTGCAACATATTTTCACTGAGAAACCAGCAAATGTTTCCTCACAGCCTCTAGAAATAAAACTTTCCATAGTAATACTTGTCTTTACCTCATCGTCGTGAGTAGGTCTAAATACTGCAGTTTAATATAGATCTAAATCAATCTGGATTAACCAGAGTTTTTGCAATTTATCTCTTCAAACATATCTAAATAGTTCTTTACTGATGTATGATTATAAGAAAGGACCTTTATCATTCGATAGGAATTCAAGACTATTATTGGCCATTTTGTGTATGTAATGGTAGACAAGTAATACGGTAATTCATGTACATGATGCAAATTTGCATTGATATTTGCTTGCTTGAAAAGCTACACTATTAACACGAAGCTTTCATTATCATCCTGTAATACATTGGATACGGATACAGCCATCTTTTTTCTGGACTTTGTGTCTTTGTGGTACATGTTCTGGACATAAACTTCGCATCTGGATAACAGTTGGTTACGAACTATTCATTTATATCATCTGTATTTACTGTTTACATTTATAAATGTATCAATTCACTTCTACAAACGCGATACTTCTATTCATCTTTTGAAGGGGTTAGATGTCCTAAAAGTGTCATAACTTTGTATGTTCTCAATCGACTTCGGATAAATTTTACCAAATCTGTTTACTTGGGTTTTTCTGCATCAATCTTTTCCACTCTATTCAAGCATCTTGGATGTATACTTTGTTATGGGACTCACACCTCAGAAATAAACAGAATGTGAGAAACATGTTATGATGTCATTATAATTGATACCACTGGCTGTCTGGAATGACATAGTGTGCTATTCTTTGAAGGAATCCCGCATACCAGTGGACGCCCATATTCTGCTGGTGTGAACTATCGAATAACAAGTGCCAGGATGTGTCATGTTCCCATAGCAACTGTGTAATGTATTTGAGCATGCGAACTGGTGCAAATGAAACATGTGCAATTGTCTGACTATTGATTCTTGCATAACATGAAGCAATGACGTCATCGACAACTATTGTTCCATGTTTTGTGAGTGGGGCAAAATATCCCACTTCAGTTCTCACGTCTATTTTCGTCACCTTGGAGATTTCAACCAGATGACTTTCAATTACAGTGTAGACATACTGTCCTTCCACAACATCTTTTGCGAAGATTGGTTGAACGTCATTTGGACCCAACTCGCGCGAGTTCCCTGCATAAATCATGTGACTTGGGGTGAGCGAGATGTTGTGTCCATTGTCTGTGTGGATTGTGTAGAAAGCTGCCTGTGCCGAACTGTCACGATCCAGAAAGAGTAGTATCTCTGAGTACTCCAGAGCCCCCCTGGAGTCCATTGTGAGAACTTGATCACCGACGGAAAGCTGAGACACTGGCATTGTGACTCCAGACTCCAAACGAGCCAGACTCATTGGTGGAAAACATCCTCCAGTGTATATAGCAATGGACGAATCTGAAAAACAATTATGAAGCCGTTAATTTAGTAATTAACTACTGTTCTCGGGAAAAAGGTCATTGTGAGAGCAACTAAACTCCTCAACTCTCTGGCAACTAAACGCAGTTTTTCATGTTGAAAACATAATCCTTTCCTACTACATTGTCATTGATTCTCAGATCTTTGCATACAAAACCTTTAACCAGACTATAAAAAATCACTTATCAAAATCACACAGCTTGTTACTCGCTTTTGATATTTACCTGACTTTACGGAAAGGTGGATATGACCTCTAGATTCATAATAGACCCAGTCAAATCCAGCTTCTACGGCCAACCTCGCTAGCACACCATACTTCGATCTATCTCGGTCACTTGTTGTTACATCCACTGCTCGACCTGGAAGAAAACACATCAATTGTAAAATGAAGTTCATTCCAAAATCATGCAACATTTTAAAGATGAAAATATTGGGTGACAACTTTTAAAAGATGTTCACCCTCCGCGTGTAGACAAGACTGCAGGCCACCCGCAGAGTGATAAATCAGTTATAACTACCTGACAATTAGGATGAATCTCTTACAAGAAAGGTGAACTTAAGAATTTTACTACTAGACTAATCATTATTCTTAGACCAATCTTTATTTTTGCAGTGATGCACAAACAATACCTTTTTTATGACATTTCCCCTACAACCTATCATTACTTTTTAATGTAACTAAATGTTTGGTAATAATCTAAATTATCTTTTACGATATACTAGCGATACATTTGTTGTATTTCTTGTGTCATCTAGTTAACTTTCTTTAAATTGTTAACTCTTTAAAAAGACAATACTTTTATTTTATTAATTGATTGATTGATTGATTGATTTAACCGTTTAGTACCAAAAAATACATGTGGTAACAGCGAATGCAGTGTCCTTAACTACTGATATTTTATAGTTGGCACATAAACGAGCATATGGAGAAACCCTAGGGTTGTCCCACGAATGGTTCCATATGCATGTAATCTCTTAATTTAACTTTAATATCATATTAATTTATAACCACAAAAAAATCAAATAACAACTTAACAAACATTTAAAATTAGTGCAGGCTAATAGACTATTAATCAATCTGATAATAAAGATTCATCTTCGACAAAGAATTTTAAAAGTGTTTAATGTTGGGCAATTATTACTTAAAACTTTAACTGAACCTTTCGTTTGATATTCCATAAAATGATACCTTCGTAATGCAGTGAATCTTTCGCGTGATGGTTGTCTTCGTCCCAGGCTTCGGTAACCCTCAACTTCATGTCAGGCCAGCGGTTCATCACGGAAATGGCTAATGTGTTCAGCTTGTCTTTGCACCTCTACAAATAAAAAAATTTAAATTGTGACGTTTCAATGTAACAAAGCTTAACAAACGTTATTTGTAAAACTTAAAAATAACTTGAAACAGTTTCTTAAAGAGAGCTTGAATGTTTCAACCACGACGATTTCTTTGACTGAATACTCTCTCGATAATCATTTTATTCCACCAGAAGAAATAAGGAAACAATGATTATATTTAGAAGTACAATGTTGCGTTCCTGGGAAAAAGTATCAATTGCTTTTTTTCAAAAGAAAAAACTTTAAGATTTTCAATATTAAAATGACTTTAAAACTTTTTCACTCGTGGAAATCTGTCTCACATATGGACTAGATGTAGACATACTTACAGTTAAAGGTATTTTGCACGCATTTATCATACCATTGAGACCAACCATGTCGGAAAATACACTCAATAAATACAGTAAATGTGTCTTTTCAACATGATTATTGTGTTATTTCTTACTATGATCACAGGTTCCCATCATCAGTGGTTAACTCAATAATACATAAAAATATAGGGGCATTTATTTATTGCAAGGGACCTTTTAATTTCCATATTTGACATGAATTTAATTCATATCTACATCATGGGGGACATTTCAAATTAAAATGATTTATATATTGAGTTCCCCACCGTGGATTATGTTGTAGTTCAACAGAATTTCACTTATTTCTTCAGAATTCGGTCTGAATTATTTGTTTTCCCAGCATCATTTACGGTGACATAGTCACTGAGTAGAAATGCACAAATAAGGTAAATAATGGTAAATATATAAACAAGCAATTATTTTCCCCTCATAGACTATGAAAAAAGATTTGTTTCATGTTGTCTTGTACATTTCGACTTTTGTCTAGATGACCTAAAACAACAGTAAGACAGAATAGTAGTCTTTCGTTTGAATCGTTTTGTAATTGTGTCATTCTTTAAAAGAACAAAGACAAAATTCAAAGTGAATACATCAGCTCGAATTTTAGTTAAAATACAAACCCAACTGATAAATAAATTAGGCACTAATTTGCCCATTTATGCGGTGTCAAAGCCTGATATGAAGGGGTTACTTACTCACTTAAACCTGAGCACTTATGCCCCGAGGAGCCTATTGTACAATCAAACTAACTACAGGTCTCTGTAGCTTTATTACAAATAGGCTTCATTATGTGCCTCATAGTAAATATGACATATTATTGAAATATAGGGGTAGTGCATGAAATATCAAAGAGAGGATTCAAATTTTAGGGATTGGATATTTATACTCGTCTTCTGTTCATTTTGCAACTTGTTCCTAAAGTGACCCTTTAAAAACAAATGTGCCATAAAAATAAAACATTTGAAGATTTAGCCAAAAAAATTAGCTCAAATGGAGTCTTCTGTTCCGGCAAGAAGATTTTCCTGCTCTTATCCTTCAATATGTTAATTTATATTGTGTAGTTTATGTCAGTAAGATAATCATTTATCCAGTTGACAAAAAGCATTTTATTCATTTTGCTAATGACGATTTGTTGATTTCGCACAGGTTTCTTTTTGAGACACAACGGGCGCTTTGAATTCTACATCACCGTAAAAAAAAAACAAGAATAATACAATATTCCAATGGTTCTCCCGATACAAACCAGCGCCTCACAGACTAGGCGAGAGACCAGGCGAGAACAGGGCATTTTCACAAGCCTACAGTGAAACTTATAATAAAACTCCATAAGCAGGCGTATATAATTATAACGCTGTCAAAATAAAGGCTTTACCCAATCCAGCCTGCACCATTGTTAGCGGTGTTCATCTTATGCCGATTCGCCTCAAGGCACGAGCCAAACGCGTAATTATCGGCTGAAGGTCGACAGTGTTTGGGTATGAATGCATCTCGAATACCTTGGATAGCAAAGAAGGAAATCATCTTTCTTTCCATATTCTAGATGTTGAAAACATGTAGGAAAAGGTCGCAATGATGATATTCTCAGCCGTTTCTGTGTGGTCTCTTTCAATGTAGTTGTGTTTTGTTATCAATCTAGTTATAATTATTACTATACGTTAATATTGCACAACTTGACACGATGTCAGATTTATCATTAGTTTCAGCCTTTTTGTTTCACCATCGTTTCAAGTTGAACATAAACAGGGCGCATAATCAAGTGCAACCCATAGTCGGCAACCTCCATTGAAAACGAGGTGCAGCTGAACAAAATGGTGACACCTGTTGAAGGCAAGTTGAATTTTTGGATGTAATTTCAGCAAATTATCCCTAGTTCATGATATAATTGGTACTCCTTAGTATTACTATTCTCTAGCCTAAACCTCAGTTTATCTTGTTAACAATTAATTAGTCCATTTTACTGTGTATATATGTCAGAATAAGGAGAATGCTTCGTGATGCATTTCACACTATGTAATGCATTTTGAAGGAGACAGCTTAGTGTGAGTAAACTGCTGATTCTATCTTCTTTAAATGTTGCCCACATGTGCTTTGCAAAATTAGCTAGAGAATGACAAAAGTTTTTAATCTTCAAATTAGGTGGGAAGGGAACCCATTCGAGGTGTGCTTGAATTATTGGCTGATGCAGGTTGAAAGAGCTGATTTTTCAGTAACGCAGCTCGATGATCAGCTGCGCTTGATTATGCCCCCTGCTTACACACGTGATCTGTGCAACATTGAACCTGTAGTTATTTTTAGATCCCCAGCAATGGATGTTTTATGCTGACAGGCTATTTGCACGTTTTGCTTTATGAGTTGATTAACCTGACGAAACACAGGTATTTGGCAGGCGATGCAGTTTTCTTTTGTAATGTAATCCGCTACATTTTCTTCTCATTAATAAAACATGCATCACCTTTGTACAACACCTATACTTCAAACTGTATTAGTTTGCTGCAGAATAATGCAACTATCACTGCTGAACAAATGATATATTAGGCTTTTTTCTTCTAGTCATTTTACTACATTGCATTGCCAGGACGTGCAAAGTGCGGCGGTTAGGAAAAAATTATATAAAATAATACATAGTAAAACAATAAATTTGTTATTAATTATTAATAAAATTCATCTTGCTGCCTGAAAAGCCTAACGGTTCTTAAATGCCAACAAAATTAAGATTTTTCCGATCGACTTTTGGTGGATCATGTCTGACACGACATTACAACCGCTAAATTTCACAGTGCGGCGGGAGATGTAATCCAAACAGTAAAAAAAGGTTTTTTTTATTTTGAGCCTGCCATATTGTACTCTGTTAACACTAATGACAAGAAAGACACATGTAGGCTGATCTTGCCCCTTTGACCCACTCAAAGAAGGTTTCCGCACAGAGACACTTAGAGGGATGCGTTTCGTTAGGCTACGCACGAAAACAACTGATTAAGATCATGTTCTTTAGGGTATTCTGCGTCTCCTTTGTTTGATACATTCACTTCATGACAGTGCCTTGTGTCTCCTTTGTTTAGGCTTTTGGCGTTTTTTTTCTTTTTCTTTTTTTTTTTTGTGTATCTTCTGGTTAAAAGGAATTGCACATGAACACATTCATAGACCCTACATTACGCGTTTTCAGGTGGATAATAGAGAGGTCAAGTTACCCGTTTTCCCTGTACCTATACGCGTAATCTTAAAATAGTGCAAATAAAAACTGTGATTTAAAGCAAGGGAAAATGTCACATGAAATCACCCCATTTCCCTCAGTATTTTGCTACAGTAACTCGGCGGTGTTATGTTCGCCACTGAGGGAAATCGGGTGATTTCGGTACTCTTCTTACACATACAAATTAACGTTAAACGGGTAACTTGACCTCTCTAATATTGCATACGAACGCGACCGATTTGTCTGTCAGTTTGTCTTTCAAACACATAAACATGTACATATAAAATTTTACTACAGTAGACCTTCCTTTGAGGGAACACCCATTTTTGGGAAGAAATGGGGTTGTGGTTCTGTGTATTTTATGCGTTACATCTAAAGTCTGATGGTCGTGCAAAAAGATGTTGGTCGTGCAAAAGAAAGTTCGCCCAAAGGAAGTTCGACTTCTAAATCGTCAGCACATAATTACCGAAGAAGCAAAAGAAGAAAAAACATTTAGTACTTGTTCTATTATTTGCCAGATCTACAATGTGTACCGGGATATTTATAGCTCTCAGTGATGTATTTTGCTTAATGACTAAGTGCAACGTTAAATCCATTCCACATCTGTAACGTTATATTACAAACCCCAGTGTGCACTGATATTGAGTTTCATCGTTTCTTCCTCACGACCATTGTAATTGCGTTCTCTTTGATTGAGCATGCGTATTGTACGGCTAATCACTTTGTGTATAGACAGTTGCCATGGTTATTCTATTATGGATTTCCATCAGGGATTCTTTTGTTAATCTAATTCTAGTTTATCCAAGCATATTGTGTACAGGGCGGAGGGATAATGAAGTTTAATCAGGTGTGATGCGCCTCTACTAGATTAATAACGTTCATGTAAATATCTAGCGACGCTAAGCCGTACGCGTTCTTGATTTAAAACGTCAATAAAGGCATGTTTAGCTTGAAGCGATGACTTAGCAAGTCGAAAAGCCATTTTGTTGAAAGTAACGTCGTGTGTCTGTCGACTGACGTAACTTTTGAATGCAAGACGTCACAATGTTGCCAAAGACAACAACGTCATGGTATCGGGATTTTTTCTTGGTACAACTTCTTGGCGTAGGAAAGTTTAACCTCGTTTCCAGCATGGTCAGTTTTTAGATGAAAGACCACTTACTCCGTCAAATTTCATTCTACAGACAAAAAATGGGATTTTGACGTCAGACTGAAGCGTAACGTTTATTTAGCTCACAATTGGTGTTACGTTTTCGGGGAAAATTTTATAACGTACAAAACGTGAAGTTTAACCTCTCTAATATCAAGGCTTGAATTCTGCTCGTTATATTAATATCCCATGTTGTTCCATCTCATGAACGCCACCATTAAGGGCTCGGCCACACCAAGCTTTAGCGTTTGCTTTTGCTTTTGCTTTAGCGTTGGAAAATGATTGGGTCTCTATTTAGTTTAATGTGGTGGCCACACC
>JBCAUI010506284.1:0-12910 GCA_038406195.1 Haplosyllis anthogorgicola | reverse complement strand
CAGGGTAGGACTCTGGTTTTTCCGTTGGTGTGTGGGCCCCCTTCCCGTTGGGGGGGTGGGGCGCCACCCCCTATTTTCGCCCTAAATTTAGCAGAACGTGCATGAAAACGAAGAAAATTTGGGCCGTTGGAGGGGGGGGGCACGCCGGCGGTGCCCCCCCCTAGATCCGCCAATGATTGTCTTCTCACTGGTGATGGATGTAGGAAAAACTACAACATACAAAGCTTGATTTAATTGACCCTCATTGAAGTGGTCAACTATAGATATTCCTTAAACTTCAGAGACAAAGTACAATGGGGATAGGAAACTGTTTTAAATGATGTGCATGTTAGACTGTCACATTAAAATGTTGTTACGGCTGTTAGGTTTTCCATTGCGGTGTTGTTGTTGTTGTTGTTGTTGTTGTTGTTACTGCTGTTGCTGCATCCCTGCTCAAGTCTCATTGTTAAATATTTAGATCTGCTAGTATGGGTATTGTCTAAATTTTGTTGTTGCTGGCGGATAGGCCTATTTGGAAGGTGTCGAGCAAGATTTTGGTTCTGTTGATTCCATGGTTTGTCCCGGTTATATCGCAGGTTCAAGGTCATGAATCTAAGGTTCAAGGTCACGTCCATTTTGTTAATACGAATTTGATCATTTAGTCCTTTATTCGGAGTTATAACGTACAATAATTACATAATAAATGTCTGACTATGAGGTGTTTAGTTGCAACCGTCAGCTGTTAACACATCACGCAGCAGACATTTTACGCAAGCTGTGTGTACAGGTGAATAGCGACGTTACGTTGCACGCCTTACGTCACTTTGAACGTCGCCCTACACAGAACCCTGTGAGATCAGAAGGTGACAGCAGCGACGTTACGTCGTATATTGACGTAGAATTAGATAGTTTGTATTACGTGTATTCTTGACTGGAGCATCATTTTTGAAAGTAATATTGTACCAGAAGATGTCCTCCTGTGTGTGTTTGTCCAGTGTCCATCTAAAATCAGAGTTGTCTCGACTGACTCTATTTCATTCAGCTCGTTTTCATAGACTTAACGCCCATCCTTTAAGGCAACAACAAGCGTTAAAAGTTTATTTATTTCCTAATGCTTTCAGAAGCTCGTTTTCATAAACTTAATGCACATCCATAACCTAACAAAATGAATACTGAGGGTAGCGTTATATGGTTTATTACATAACACTACCAGACCAGTGTTATGTTATAAACCAATATACAGGGTAACGCCACCTTTGTTGCGTTAAAGGAAAGGCGTTATGTTTATAAAAACGAGCTGATTATAAAATTAGAGTTATCTGGGTATTCACCCGGCACATTAACATTGAAATTAAAACTATTTGCCAACTTCACTAACTATTAACCCCTCAGCCGTGACCATAATGCCTATAAAAAAGTAGTGTAACAACCTACCGTGACGGAAAGCTAAGTTCAACATCAATGTGCTGAACACGTACCTTATAAATCTACATCTATTGATACACTGTCACGGTACAAACCTCTACTTTAAAGTAAGATTTTAATTGTACTAGATAAGGAGCCGGTTTACGCTGGGCAGAAAGAATACTAAGCTAAAGGCAAATAAGCTGCAGATGAAACGGACATTTTGTGGGCAACAAAATTGAACCTGAGCCCAGATAAATCAAAACTGTTACTTTTTTGGCTCATTTGGCATATATGCCAAAGAGCCTACAGAATCATGATTTGTCCGTCGTCCGTCATCATTGTCGTTGTCATTGTCTGCATCTGTGCACAGTCACCCGGAGCAGCCATATTTGTGTTTTTCTTTTATCCTTTCTCCTGGACATGCATTTGATGGAACAAACTTCATATTTGACAGTCATATGCACCTATGTACCCTCCTCATTTCTTGTAAAAAGTATGTTGATGCCACATATATTTCCAGTTTGGCAGCTATATTTGTGTTTTTCATATATCACATATTGGAGATTTCATCCAAAACACTTTGTGTTCATTTGATATTGTGACTAAGATTGTCTTAGTTTTTTGATAATGCTAAATGAGCTCAGGTCCGTCTGGACCTATTTTTGTTGCTTGTCGGACTTCATTACTGAAGCAAGATTAGAGAACGAATTTACAGTTTTGCATCAGATGTTACTTATCAATTGATTTTTTTTAAAAAGTCGAAAGATAACATGAATCTATTTCATTTAAATAAATCATTAGAATAAACATTCAAAGCTCCCTCAGGATATTAGCATCAAGCCATGAAACGATTGAGTGAGTTCTGCGTGTTGATTTTGGGGTCTTCTGCGAAAAAGCATTGATAATAAAAGAATAAATGTCTGATAGTGCGCGGTGCAGCATTTGGGCTTTGACTAAACTCTTCACCCGAAGTAATGTGTGAGTTGTACACATGTTTAAAGATGAAAGAATTTTTTATCACTACCCCAAACGAAACAGGCAATACTGGTGGTTCAGTATTGGTCAGAAAAAGAAATTTGTTGGACTGTTCATCTTAAGTTTTGGATAAATCATATTTTTGACACCAGTTGAGCTGAGGGCATTGACGCAATATGGATTGTAATTAGTCACAACAGAGGTGTCAGATTGATAAGTCCAAATGTTTTCACCGTATGATTGGTCAACTGAGCCAGTGCTCCTGTAAAAGGCTAACTTTGCTGACGCAATAATTTATTCATTTCTACTCCAGTCACTGCACAGTGCTCATCCAGCCTTATTCCTTTTGTTAAATCACCAAAAACTGTGTAAGGATGTGATTCTTTCACTGTCATCACTGCAGATCACTGCGGTTTCAAAACTGCCCTACATTAAATGATCTTTCATCTTTAAATAGACGGAGATTCTACACGGTTCTCTACGAGTCAGTGATGCGTGCAAAGAGACATATATAAACATGTGTCCAATGCTTCAGGCATCGTTTGTGTGCACGCATAGATCACACAAAAGCTTGCACGAAATATTGGAGATGGCACAAATACAGGACAACATGACAGAAGCTTCGTACTAAATCAACAATACCTCATCTCTAGACAAATACAACGTGTAGAGCCAGGGATGACAAGATGACATGGAACGACAGGGTTTTTTGAGTTTTATGTAGGATAGACGACAAAACGCAATAAAGTCGTACATCTAATAGCCGGATGACGATGCAGACTGAGGTGAAAAATTACATTATCAGTGTTGTTGTTTTATGCCTTGGATGTAGTAGCAGTGAGACTATTGTCAAAGTCCATTCGGTTATATGCAGATTAAAGTGAACTTTATGGAATAGCCCTTTCACAGGTGAGTACTCAGACGTGTGTCCTACCAGCAGCCACTACTCAGTTCACTAAGACTTTCTACAGTCAACATTATGTGTTCCACTGCGGGTAGTGTATTATCTCGCGGTTGTCGTTATTTAGCTTGTTATTAGCTTGATCTGGATAAATAACAAAAGCAATTGGTTTGCTTTAAACTGAGAAAAGATTGTACTTTATTTGTTAATTTTTTTTTTACAAAACTTGTTGCTTGTTGGAAGTTTTAATCTAAACTGAATTCAAATTGAAATTATTTATAACAGCTTGGGTAAGCTTGTGTCTGATTGGCTGGTAGGCTAACAGTTGCTGTAGCTGCAGGTGCTTGCACATGACAATCTTGCTGTAGCAACAATTACCGGGCTCAATCTATTGCAAGCCCAGATGTATTACAGATAGTTTAGCACAGCAGAGGATTGTGTGTTATTTCTTTTAAACTTTTTAAAATATCAAATTTATGTTAGGTGACTTAGGTTACGCGTTTTTACGCCATGATTAAAATAACCAGAATCTACGTCAGCAGCAAACGTAACGTCATCATTTTATTGTATGTTGTTATGTTTAAATTTATTTTAGAGCATCATTTGGAGCTTGAAAAAAAATAGAAAGGAAGTTAAAATTTGCTTCCAACACCAGTTAAAGTGAAAAAAGTTTTCTTTATAAGAGGGTGTTTTGAAGTTGTCATAAGAAGAGAAAATAATCTGTTCGGAGACTTTTTCTAAGTTTAGAACGGAAACAAGGAGTTTGACTTGCCAAGTTCACCCGCCATGAAATTCCTTCAAACTGATTTATTATCTCCACGGTGGAATATACCATCTGCTAGCTTTAGGCCAAACATTCTTATTTGTTGGATTACGTTATAAATTATGGAAAATGAGTGAAAATATCGCGCGAAAGTTTATTTTATTTTGTTTTCTTCTTTCTTCAGCCAGGGTAGTTCCTCTTCTGGTTCTTTGGTTGTCAGATCTTTGTCAGCGTTTAGAAGGATCACAAAAAAGTTTTCATGGACAATGTAATTCATCGTATTCAATAAGACTCACCTTTAAATCTAATTTGCTAACGTAGCTTATAGCAGAGTCAACATTTTAATAGAAAACCCCTCATGAAGATCTGCAAACTTGGCTCGGATATTTTGCAACAAAGAACTGTGAAAATTTCTAAGATGGGGGAATTTCATGCTGCATTTAAAACGTTATGTTATTGGTCATGTAAAACCAACTGAAAACGTAACGTCGCCGAATTATTCCGCTGACGTAGAATCTGGTGAATTTACAATGTTGAATGTTGTGAAACACGATAAAAATGACGGATAGGGCTGTGACTTGTAACATATTTAAGATTCTCCAAAATTCCTTTACTGATTATTGTAACTGGACTAGTTAGTAACAATCCATAATTTAAAACCATATCTTTGATTTTGAAATTAGCAAATTCATATTTCTTAAACATGGTTTTCCTAAAATTAATTTTGTTTCATGAATTTTTGGTGTAAACATGCTCATTTAGGAAATGTTACCAGTTAGTGTAATTAAAGTAATTAGTAAAGGAATTTCGAAAAACCTCGATCTTAACATAAAAGTTCACCATCTTAGGAAGTTAGATTCCACGTTTGGGGTCCGTTAAGGGAACACGGTTCAACGCGGCACACGTTGAACTACTTGACGCGTGAACATCACTTGACTTGTTGACGGGTAAATATTTACCTAAAGTTGGGATTTAATTCCTGGTCAATAGTGTCATCAGTTTATCTGCTGGATTATTAATTTACTTCCGAGTGTGTCGGGCACTAACACAGAAAGTGGAGTTTATGAAACAACCAGGATTTAGCTGTCACCAAGTGACAAAAGTAAAGCTTCATTCTGGAGACATGCGGTCATGACGTCGTGTAGTTTCCAAACATTATAAGTACCGTATTCATATCCTCTATTATTATGTTGCCCCTCCTTTTGTTTGAAACGAAATTTTGTCTTTGCTGTGAAATTAAGACAGAATGAGTTTTTTCTGACCCACACAATTGGGTCTGGGCTATTTTGAGTATTAGCCATCATTTATAATGTTTTATCTGTTGTACATTACACAAAACTAGACTGAATTACAATAATAAAAATTGCCATAATTAGATGGAATGTATAAAAACGTTTTACGTAAATCGAACGTTTTAAAATCTTTTTATGTTTGGGAATTTAAGCGAGATAAGCAAACACAGCTGCCGAAATTCCTGTCACTTTGGGAACGTTTGAAACAAATTAATTTCACGCTGTGACATTTTCCACGGAATGACATAGTGAGAGGTTCTGTTGTTCCAAAGATGATTAGATTTTCGTTCTTTGAGCAACGGTATTTATTGTGCGAGGCATTCTGCAAAGGGCCGGTACATTCACAAAGAGTTCTATTACGGTGAATGAGCGAGGGCTGGTAATTCTTAAAAACATAAAGATAAAGGTAAATTGTTTTTTTAAGAATTACATGCGCGAGTGATATTCACATACTTAATTCACGTCGCGACAGTCTTAAAAAGAATGCATTTTTACGAACAATGGAGAAGCGAATTAATGCACTGAGCCTGTATTTGAAAGGAACTTATCACTTAGCTGCCTATTCAGGCAGCAACAGTTACGGCGACCTTTGGCGTGTAGGAAACAACTAATTTCAGAAGGTCGAACAACTTTATTTATTTTTCCAAAGCTCTGTTTAGGGAAGTGAAGAGGTCGTCTGTAGACATGTTTAACATTTACACGTGTCAGGAATATTTGATTATTTTTTTGGAGGTCATGTTGATCTTTTAGAGTTCAGTATCTAGTTGATCAAACAGTTGAACTAGAACACCTAGCACAGTTCTCCCTTCACTGTGTGGTCCGAGAAAGGAAGAAACCAACAAAGAAAACTTTGTCAACAAGAGTCCAATACGACGCCGATGATTCGTTTTATCCTGATTGAATCCTTTCGCTCAGCATTTCAACATGTACAGTCTCAGTTAATAAATTGTGATTAGTGAGAAATTCCCATTTTAGGCATTCATATGATGCCAAATGAGCTCAGGTTCACAAGGACCTGTTTTGTTTATTTTTTTAAATTTTTTTGCATCATTTGCTTATTTTACTAATATCGTTTCACTGTTCCATTTCAGTTTGAATGCATTGACTTCCAGAAAATGACGTGACAGAAGATTTATTGGGGCGCACTCTACATACAGATAGCACAGATAAGAGAGTCAAAGAGAAACAAACGATGTCTTATTTACCAACAGATACAGTTTATTTGACGACACAGCAATGATACGGTGACATCAATACATAGACTCGTCTGTCAATCATTCGGGCAGGTTTATAGTAGGCAAGGTGCAAGAACTAGTAGCAGTCAAAACGACGTCAAGGAAAGACGTAACGCAACAAAAAGACGTAACGTGACGTAATCATTGCGTCACTTAAAAACGTAACGTCAGAAGACGTGACATTACATCGTAGACGTCAGGAGGGAAAAAGGCATATTGCAAACACCGTAAAGTACGTAACGTAAAGGAATACACTCAGTGGATACCTAATCGTATCTGTGATTATTGGTTATTGATCTGCAGTGATTGGGATTATTGCTGTTCGTGAAACTTGATCACTCAACACAGGAATTCAATACAAGAAACTGTTCCACTTTTACAAGACAGAAAAATTGTCACCTCACAGTCTCACACAAAGGATTTAATTTTCTCTCATGTATGTGAAAGTTCAAACAATAATTTTTACACAATACTGCCAGCGGTGTACACCCACACAGGGTGGTGTGAAAGGAAATTGAAAAATAAGAAAAAAAACTTGAAAATTGACACAGGAGTGATTTGAATCTAGGATACTATTTAGAGCTGAGAGTTTTTGGAAGAAAGGAACATGTCGGGAAGAAAACCGAAAGAAATAAAGAAGGCGCAGTACTATGTGTGGTGAGTACAGTGGAATAAAACCTCGTATTTACGACCCCTGGATTCTGCGACCACTCCCGTATTCCCTCTAATTGTGGCCCCGGGTGCCAAGACCAAGTTTGGAGGGGGTACCTTAATTAGAAATATCAAGATAGCTATTTTTATCATTGCAAAAATACAATTTTGTAATTAAACATGTGATAAAACCTAATGTAATGCGAGGCAACACTGAAAGTATCTTCTCACCAGAAGAAGACACATTAGGCACAGAAAAAATTATCTGTTTTTACATAACAGCAAAGAAAAATTAAATTGCTTTTGTTTTAAAAAATAGGATAATCCATAATTAGAGGGGGGCCATAAATATTACCATCAGTGTATATCGACAAAACATTTCCCTGTCCTCAACGACCACTTGTTGTTTGCGACCAAATATTGTGGCGGAAGAGGCGGTCGTACTACAGTTACGGGCGTATGACTAGACACTATTTTTAGAAACAATAATGAGCATTATTTTGTACCTTTGTTGAGTTTTTATTTTAACAGTTTACACGTTTTCCAAATATATAAAGAAAAGTGTGTGTAACCCAGGTGCACTTTAGGAATTCATTTTGGTGCAAAACTTAATTAAATTTATGTAAAAAGTGACAGGAACTCGTTCATGAATAAGAGCTCAATTTTCTTTAAACAAGAAATATGAAACGACCTTGGTTTTAATTATTTAAAAGAAAAGAGAAAGTGGTACGGTTATACAGTGGAATCTTTCATCTTGGAAGTCATTGACCTCATTTGAACATTTTTGATGAAACTTCACTTTATTCTTAAACCCTCATTCACGACCAGTTATGCATAATTGCCAAAAACTTGCATTTTTCACTGTCCGTTGTTGTCGTTGGCGTTTGCAGAGCACATAATTAATCATACGTCATTTATTGAAAACATGGGACCTACCCACGAATGTTAAAAACATTAAACACAGTGAAATGTGCCTTTAACGACCGGTCATTGCGTTGGGAGACGATGTGCCATTTGTAACCAGACATTACAAAATCAAAACTAGATTTTTACCGTTAAATGAACACGCTTCTTAAGATCAACTGTTGTTAACGACCAGTTTTTCATTGAGGCTCATACCCGAAAGAGGACATGGAGGCTCTCTGTATCGATGAACAGATAGAGTTGTGTTCAGGCAGCCATTACAGTTTTCTTGAACCAGACCCCCCCCCCTTCTTTGGGAAGAGGGTGGCCACAAGATGGTACTCAGGATTGAAGCCACATGGAAGAAGTGGACCAGGACCCCCATCCCAACCCCGTTCTACGGACTGGAGTCAAGCTACAAAGAGCATGAGGCTCATCAGTATACTAATAGCTTCCATCTAATCTCGTTATGACACATTATTTCATGTTGCAGGTACCTGGGTTGGCGGGAGTGCCGAGGTGTATGGGGCCGTGAGTTCACTGAACCCATCGCGCGGGATCTCCTCCACACGAGACGGGGCGAGGAACTACCCAAACTCACGCTAGAGGTACGGCATGGGTGAAACCCTGGGGAAGGGAGGGCTTAAACCCTGGTACAGATGGTTTAAACCCTTGGGAAGGGAGGTTTAAACCCTGGTACGGATGAGCATGGTTCAAACCATGATTAAGGATGGTTCAGACATTAATTAACACGGTTCAAAGCACGGTTGGAGTTGTTGTTGTTGTAGTTGATGGATGGTTCAACAGTGTTGCCGCTACTCTTGAAATTAGGGGGACATCTTGTCCCCCATACGTAATTTCTAGGGGACATTTTCACTGCAATAGGGGTCACTATGTTTAAACTGTGGGTTCGCAACTGAAATTGATCTCCAAATGGCCTGTCATTGTGATAGCTATAAAAATTAACAATTGTTTTGGTAAGATACCAGAATGAAATTTATATTTTGAAGAAATGAAATAAAATCCTTAGTAAGGTTAGAAGTACTGTATCTGTGGACCAAAAAAGATTTTCCTAAAACACTTGGTTTTCATTTAGAATTAAGTATTTATTGTATGCCCATCACTATACCAGATTACGAGACACAATAGCCAAAAACTGAGGGTCACATGTGACCCCCGACATGTGACCCCCGACCTCAATTTCTGGGGGACATTTCCTCAATTCAGTGCGGGAATCCCGCGTGCCCGCTCTGTAGCGACAACACTGGTTCAACCATGGATAGCAATTGTTTGAAATCAGGATGGAGATTGTTCAAGCCTTTTGAGTTTGGTTCCATTTGGTTAGGGGCAACGCTTTTCTTTTGAAAAAAACCCCCCAGTAATTCAGTAATCAACATTTTAGTGGTACACTTTTAAAAGTGCCAGCAGGCTTGTGTTGTTTCAAATAAGTTATAATATTAGTTTACTTTAAATGGCAACCGAAATGTGATTTTACAATTGTAAACCATTCAGAAAATATTAAACATGATAATAATGTGAGAACCATGTCCTATGAATTAGTAAAATGCCATTAGCATTAAATTACCCTTAAAGGGGCCCCACCCACAGCCACACAATATACCTGTAAACGGCCCCATTGTTGACAACTACCTACCTTAAAAGGGGGTAAATTTACTGCTCTTTTTCCAACTCTTACAATAACAAAATTTACTTCTTACTAATGTGTCAGTTTTCTTTTAAATGCATTCACTGATATGACAAATGGTTCATAATTATGTTTTCTTCAAGAACGACATATTTCTGTGATGACATAACCAACATAACCACCCTTCATTTCACTCACATGTATGTGGGAAAGTCCAGGACTTCTTGTACTTAAGGGCGCCCGGGTCCTTTAAATATTTCCGTCCCCCCCCCCCATAAAAAAAACTCCATGAAAATGAAAGCAATGTCCTCCCTTGCAGGGGAGGCGCGCACCGGTACCTCCCCCCCCCCCCCCCACCCCCCATCCATTGGATCAGACGGATTGTGGACGGGAAATAGAATCAGCATATTTTAAAAGTCTATGATTTAGCACAAGGGAGAAAAGGAAAAATACTTCTTTTTAATTTGTATTCGCTCAAATTTCTTCTCAGAGTTAAGGTCCAATTGCAAATTAATCTATACCAATTTGCCCAAAAGGTGAATTTTTCAAAGAGGATATTTTATATTTTTAGGTTAGCAGAAAGGAACTGAAGATTGTGCAGCTGATGGAGAAGAAGAAGGGAAAAACAGAGAAGATCAAGTACCCGCCCATACCCGCTAAAGACGTCACATACGCTGTACAGGTGAGTCACAATACCCGCCCATACCCGCTAAAGACGCCACATACGCTGTACGGGTACATGACATCATTAGGGATGTTACGTTACTCGCTTTTTACGTCCAAAAATGTTCAGTTTCGAGTAGAACTGACTGTAATTGCATCGTTAAACATTAAAAGAAATAATCGAATGATCAGATTCTGGGTCAGCGGTCAAAATAACGTTGCGTAATGATTCAAAAAAGTTGTGTTTATACTGCTGAAGTAGAATATTTCAAGCGTTTTACATTGATGGACCCAGGGGGTGTCACAGATGCAAACCCCCTCCTGTGGTCTAAATCTGCCACTGTAAACTTAAAGGTTTCTACGGTGTTTTATTTTTAGCTTTTTACCGCCCCCTGCAGATATCTCACCCAACAGTTTTGTGAACAACCACCTGAATGTGACGAGACATGGGGTTGGTTCTCAATGTAACTAAACCCTCACCACATTTCTACTTCCCTTTCCGCTCCTTCCTCAATTATAAAGGGACGTAAAAGCGTGAAACTTAACCTCGCTAAAACAAAACGTTTGTGCGTGTGACGTTGTAGCAGTCTCAAATGTGCACTGGTCTCAGATGCGCACTGGCAAATAGTTGAAAATTGCGTAGACAGTCATGAAAAGTTAGCTTCCACATACTTTGTGTTGGGGTTACCTTACATTTCTCAGAAATAGATAAATACAGTTTTGCAAATGTCATGTAGTAATATTTGTAGAAAAATGAACATAAAAAATAAAAATGTAAATTTATTTATTTGTCAAAGTGTCATGTAGTAATTATAATCACAGACAAATTTAGTTATTCATTGTATATCATTTTACATCTAATGATTAAATTTAAAAAAAGTCAATCAATTTTTTATTTGAATAAATTTATTTATTTAAAAAGTCATTGATTTAAATAAATTGATTAATTTATTTTTAAAAATTAAAAATTTAATAATGGTTGCAAAATATTATTTAATAAATAAATTGATTGATTTAAATTTAATATTTAATAGTGTCCAAAATGATGTCCAATAAATAAATAAATCTAATAAATAATGATGTAGAATAAATTGATTAAATAAATAAATAAATTTAAGACATGATTATTTACTACATGACACTTTGACAAATAAATAAATTTACATTTTTTTTTCTTATGTTCCTTTATCTACAATAATTAGTACATCACATTTGCAAACCATATTTATCTATTTCTGAGAAATGTAAGGTAACACCAACACAAAGTATGTGAAAACTAACTTTCCACAACTGTCTACACAAATTTCAACTATTTACCCAGATTGTTATCTGAGGAGCGTGATTGGGCCATGGCTCAAATGCGCCCCCTTTAAGCAACAGCTTAAAGGCGCACAGATGAGTCAGCGCGTATTCTAACCTGTGTACGAGGCACTTGAGTCACTTGTCGTTGTATATCAAACATTAAGTGAGAAAGTCAAACGATATTAAAACGGAGATCCAAAACACTCGGTTCACCTATACTACTCTATCGTGTCCTCTACTTCACAGTCACAAACCTGCATTACTCTATAAAAAGTGTCACATAAAAACGTTTAGTAAAAGGTCTTAAATAGAAAGTAAATAGTAATATTTCGGAAGTTACCTACATGTTCTACTTGCATTATTACTGTCTTTTTACATAACACAAATAACGTGCTACTTTATGGTCATTGGCGGATCTAGGGGGACGCAGGAGCCCCCCCCCCCCCCCACGGCCAAAATTTTCTTTATTTTCATGCAGTTTTTCTCGATTTTGGGGCGAAAATAGGTGAAAATTGGGTTGGCGCCCCCCTCCCCCCCTACGGGCTGGGCGCCCCCCCGTACGGGAAATCCTGGATCCACCAAAGATGGTCTTAACTTTATTAATGTACTTTTTAAAAGTAGAGAGGTTAAGGGTTAATAAACACAAAATACTCTACGCACGCAAAATGATGTTTAATTTTGGACTGTGCATTGTTTGTCTATCGGTCTATGTGATTTCCAAACGTATTGCCTAATGACATTGAGTATTGCACTCCAGGGTAATATCACCATAGTATAACAGCTGTGTACTACTGTATTGTATTATTGTTGATATTAGAGTCTCGAGCCAACCTTCTATTGTTTGATACGTTCAAAGTTCATACAAAGTTGTATTGTATTCCCATTCCGGTATATTTTACTGTAGGTGTAATATCACTGTGTATTGTCCTACAGGTGTATTATATCACTGTACTACAGGTGTATATCACTTGGTATTGCACCACAGGTCTATATCAGCGTGTATTGTATTACAGGTGTATATTAGTGTGTATTGTATTACAGGTGTATATCACTATCAGGGGCGGATCTAGGATTTCCCGTTGGGGGGGGGGGCGCCCGGCCCGTTGGGGGGGGGGGGCGCCACCCCCTATTTTTGCCAAAATTTAGTGAAAAGTGAATGAAAACGAAGAAAATTTGGGCCGTTGGGGGGGGGGG
>JBCAUI010506273.1:0-12910 GCA_038406195.1 Haplosyllis anthogorgicola | reverse complement strand
CAACCTAATTTTTGCGCAAAAATCCCAAAAAACTGCATGAAATTGAAGAAATTTTTTGGGCCAAAGGGGGGGGGGGGGGCGCTAGATCCGCCCTTGGCTTAGGTAATGCCTGAGCAACGGTGAGATAGATAAATGGGCGTTAATTTAAATTTAAAGTTAGATGACTGGAGCATTATTAATCGTGTATTGACACAAAGCGTATACAGAAGAACTCGTCTTGATGACACCTGTCTTGAACGACATCCTGTCTTTTACGACACTTATTCTTTACATACAAAACTGCTAAAACTACTTTAAATGACCCTGTCTTGGGCGACACCCTGCCTTTTACGACACTTTAGTTGGGCTAAGTTCAGTGTAGCTCAAGACAGGTTCTATTGCACTTTAAAAATCCTGTCAGTGTTATATAATCCAAATGATTAAAAAACATGCAATAGAAACCAAACCAAAATAGATTGCGCATAGTTGTGGTTGAGCTCTGCGTGGAATGGGCTTAAAGCAGTTTTGTAAATGCGTTTTCCGAGAAATCTGTAGAACCGCAAAGTGAAATCTAGAGATTGGGTTGGGACGAAATGGATCAACTGCTCCAGTTTATTAAGAAACGGAAGGAACTACAGAAAAAAAACTTGTTTTGGTACGAAGTACCCATTGTACAAGACGAACAGTTCGATAGTGTGTTCGCCCAAAACTGTGTAAAAATAGTGCAAAAAAAAATTGGTGATCAGAAAACAGTTCGTCAGTTGCTTTTAGTTCGCCCAAAGGAAGGTTCGCCTGAGCCAAGTTTTGCTGTATTACAAGTACTACTGAAAGTGTCTTCTGTCATGTCTGTCTATCAGTCTGTTTGTAACTTTTTACAAATTCAAAGTCATAGGAAAAAATAATATCGTCGCAGAGTTTTGCTAATTTTACCTTGTTATGACCTATGTGATCGATAAACTGGGTCAAGGTAAAAAAAAAAATCAACACGAGGGTCACTTACGCGAAGTGCAAGGTTATTTGATGGTCACGCGTATTGGGCCTTTGACCGGTTTTCATCATTCTAGTTTAATTACAAGTGCAAATGGTAGAAGTGTGAGATGGTGGGCCAAAACGAAGGGTTTTATAAATTGAGTTTATTTAGAATAGGAAGGAGATTTTGTTCGATTTTTCCAGGAAAGATGACGATGCAAGAAATTTTGATAGATTAGACTATTTTATTAATTGCTGGGGCGTTTTGGGGTGATTCCCTCACTCTCACCAGCTGGTTGTTACATCATGAGGTGATGTAACACCCAATCAGTGATCGATCCCGAGGAGGAAGAAATAAACGTGGTTTGTGCGACGTGGATTTACATCATGAATCATGATGCATTGCTTGACTAAAACTAAATATAGACTGAAGTTAGGCCAGACTTAAGAAATTAATTGTTTTACGTTTCGTTAAGTAAAACTCCTTGATCAGCCACAAATAGGGTGGTGCAAATTGGCCATAAATTAGGAGTGGCCTTACAAACAGTATTTCCACGTTATTTTAATATAAAATCTGTGAATGCTAATGGACTGGAAAGTGGGAGTGGCCTCTTAAAAGGGTGACCGCTGAAAATGAGTCCGCAAATGGGACTAGAAACATGAGGCATGTAATTAACATCACCAAGAGGGTAGCTTCACCCCACACTAGGGCTACCACGATTCATTGGATATTCGATCAATCGATCGGCATCTTTTAAATCGGTGATCATCGATGTCACTTGTAACATTGGATCATCATCCTTATTTGGAAATTAGCATTTCCTTGCATTTTGTCTGTAAAGTTACAAAACTGAATTATTTACACTGATAAATTTACTACTGTCAGGACATTCAAACATCCATGGAACAAAATTACATGATAATTTAGCTCAAATTGCTGTGTCTTGTGTGCATCAAAACTACATTAAAATCAGAAAAAAAGTGCGCAGAAGCCAGTAGGTTCGTCCAGTGGGTACAAAACACTAAGTAAATATCAATTTGGTGAGTGAAAATTAGTACGTGGATGAGAGTAATTCGCCCAATGGATAGTACGTCCAATGCAGATTTTGCTGTATGCTACAGATCACACTACTCTGATAAATATGGATTGAAGGTAATGCAGTTAAGGAATTAAACATGTTTGGCCTCATGTGTAGTGCATGAGATAGTACACCAGAACTTGAAGACGATTAGGTAAGATTAACGTTATCCGGACAAGTGGTGATGAGCAAAGTATTTTACGTTCTGCGGACAGTACAGGAAGTTTAATTAATGCATACTATCAAACACTTGTATTAATGGTTTGAATTGCATTTTCCTCCGCACTTTGAAATCGTAACATTTAAAAAAATGTTATAATATTGAAGTGTCAACCAATTGTTTCTTGACAAGAAGAATTATTTACTGAAGGATATTCACCCCTCCCCGCGACGCCCGCCAGGTTCAACTAGACTGCTTAATTTTCTCCGCCTGCTCTTTGAAAAATCCTACTGGTGGAGTGTAACCTAACAATTATTATTTTTTAAAAATCTCTTTATGCTAGAGACCAAAGGGTCAGTTTAAAGTTTAAAGAAAGATTTGTTGTCAAGTGTCACAGTTCAGTCCGAGTTTACAGTGTAGCGTGGAACAGTCAGGAAGATAAAAATGTGACGATTTCCTCAGTTTGAACTTCGCAAATTTTAAGTTCAAATAAGGGAAATTAGAGGCAAAAAAGTTAGTAAAAAAATGTTAATTGAAAGTGAAAAAAAATGCACTGGTGAAATGGGAAGTTCCAAAGCGTGATATCTACATATTTTAAGGTGAAAAAAAGATCATTTGTGCAGGATCATTGGAGGCTAAATAAAAGAGTGACTGAAGTGAGAAAAAAAGTTCACCAGGTAATTTGTTTGGCTGTTTTTTCTAGTTCAGTTGTTAGGTCATTGCTGTATCAAAGAGGAAATCAGAATATTTGATAGAATCTTTCTCAGTACGTTTTATTTGTCTTTGTCTGAAGCATTTCGGATAAAGTATAGCGGGTAATCTTGGCGGCAGTTATTTTGCTGAAAGGAAACTTTATATGAGTTCGCTGGTCATGGTTCATTGACAGTGCTCTTCTTTTTCAAGTGAAAGGGTCCCTGATCAAGTCCACTCTGCTCTACTAAAGAGATGTCCAAAAATTGGAGTACCAGTTTTCTAGAAGAATTAAATAACCTACAAAGGTTGTTGGCAATTGAAATTGACGTAATCTTTCGTTGCACTAAAACTGAGATGAATCCTGATCAGTTTTTAAGCTAAGGACCACTTTGTCTTGTCGCATTTCTTTCGATAGACAAATATTTAGGTTGAGAAGCAGATTGTGGTTTCATTATTTGTATCTTGTTCGTCAATACAAAGCTGGTTATTAATGGATGAAATAGATTCCTCTCGGACGTTTTGTTTTGATAAGTAGAAGAATTCATGTCGATCCGATAGTGATTTACTTTACAAGTAAGTACTTTTCGACAGTATCACACTGTCATCTTCAGCTTGGAAGAATGATTTTTGACCTAAAGGACATGAGATTTAAATATTTGAACAGGTGACACCTGCCAATATGATGATTAATGCTGGTTATTAATGGATTCGCGACCGCGTTAAGAGAGTTCAGCTCAGGGCGCCACTGTGTATTACTCAATTAACAGCCTCGTAATTCTACTAATGTACATTATGTTAGAGAGGGCAAGTTTCACGTTTCTTGTGAACGTTATTCTACTGATGTACATTATGTTAGAGAGGGCAAGTTTCACGTTTCTTGTGAACGTTATTCTACTGATGTACATTACGTTAGAGAGGGCAAGTTACACGTTTCTTGTGAACGTTATTCTACTGATGTACATTATGTTAGAGAGGGCAAGTTACACGTTGTTTTACGTCACTTGCTACATCTCAAATCCCCAGATGTGTCCAGATAGCCGCACTGACGATTCAGGAAACGGCTTCTGGTGGACAGCTGATAGTCGTGAGGACTAGGTTTTAACAGAACTAGCCACTAGTCTTTAGGACATTAGGTTTTCAGAACAGGTACACCAGCCCAGCTGTGCAGATTTAAAATGGCATTGCTTACCTGATTGTCAGCAGTTATTGAATCAACCTCAATATAAGTTAATTGCATAATTTAAATGAATGCGCATTGTAAGTTCAATTTAATTTACTTACATAAATTAAATGTGACAGCCTTAATAAGGTTAAGGTTGTGGCAATTGCCACAGAGGGAGACCTGAGCTGACCTCAAGAATTCGGGATATGACTAAAGTCATAATGACGGCAGATAAATTCAACTAATAAGTAGTAATTGGTTTGGCCTGGGAGGAATGAGAGATTATGTAAGGCAGGTCCGGCATTTTTAATTTGTTGGATAACGTTTCGTTCACGCGACATTTTTTTGAGAGGCGACATCAAGTTTACAACATAGTTTTTTGTTGTTGTTTTTTTACATTTTGGGTAAAAATAATCACCAAAATAGACTTCATTGCATCCTTCGTTGTTTGAAAATGTGGTGGAAATGCCCAGTGTTGCAACAATTTAAATGCCCCAATCATTTGGAGCGGCGGCAAACGTAAACCAGCAAGCGGAAAAATTTGTCTGGCCTGAGCCTTTTGTTGCTGTAAACGTGAATTGACACCCAGGCGTCCATCTGGACCTGACGACTAATTGACGAAACATTATTCAATATTGATAATATATTATGTGATGAATTCTTAGGTGAGGTTTAATGTACAAGAGGTGATCTTTAGTTCAACTTGTCCAGGCTGCTTTGTGTTTGACTTAGATTTGAAGGTGATCTGAGACTAAGCTTTGACCTCAGATAGATAGTTCATATGCACACACACACACACACTGATAAGGCTGCTCGTCGACCCCCGCGTATATAAAGCGCCAACAGGTAGACGTAGCCTTAACATTCAGGTGCTTGACAAGGTTAGAGGAACAACAAGGATGTGTGCGGTTTTAGTTGTCGGATTTTAATTGTTAAATTCAGTGAGACTAATTGAAAAATTGTTATGTTAAGGATAATATTTCACACAGCTTAGGATAAAATTGGTTGGTATTGTCTTGTTTTCTTCTTCAAAATAACGATTTTTAGTTCTGCTTTTTTTACGTCATATGAAAACGCCAGATTCAACGTCAGCGGTAAACGTAACGTCAGTCCTTAGACGCAGAATCTGGTGATATAGACGTACAAGATGACGTAAAACGGGCAACTGGATCTCACTATTAAATGCACGCATTGCGTTTCTTATATACAATATTTATTTATCTATTTTTGAAAAATCCTGATCAGTTAGAAAACGTAATGCAATAAGATAAGGTCTGGGTATGTTCGGCCTATATTAGGGATAGTACCTTATTGGCTTAAGTAGCGTTCAAATAGGAACATAGTTCAAGATGTAATATCTTGGTAACTCAGCACTGTCACTTTGCTAGTACTAAATCAAGCCGTTAAAGTGTCGTAAAATGAAGGAGCATAAAGTACAACAAATCACAGTTGAATTGTACACAGTGCAGTAAATCCTCAAACACAATGAAAGGGGTTGTTGTGGTTAATCCTACAGTTAGTACAAGTCTAATGGTACAGTGAAACCCGTCATTTGCGACAATAGTTTAGTTTTGGTCTTAAAAAGCAGATGGTCTTAAAATGTGGATTTTTAACGTGTAGGTATAAATGGCAGGGATCTCAAAATGCATAGGGGCACGTTTAATTTTACATTTGATAGTCATACTGTCAAATGCGACCCCTCTCATTGCCTTTGAGATGGTCACACAAAACAAGTGGTTGGAAAAGCACAACTCAGACGGTTAGATATCAGATAAAAGTTTATTTGTTTCACAAAAAAAGTTTATTTGTTTTATCCGGCTGTTCACTGCAATTTTATTGTTTTACGGTTAAGGCCAGAGTATCTTTGTGAGTTTTTTTTGGGATTGTGTTGGCGCCGCGTTACTACTGAACCTTGGAGCCACAAAAAGTTTACAAAATTATTGTATGCAAAGGAAGACTAAATTTAGAAGAATGCACGCCTGAAACAAACATCCTTTTGCAAGCGATTCGTGAGACGAAAGATCGTGTCAAGCGAAACTATGTCTACCGTACTTGTGCTGAGAATTTGACCTTTCGCTTTTTAAACCTTCCGTGACAATCTCAGAAGCGGCGGGCAACGTAATCCAACCGGTGCAAGGTTACCGGCCTAACTTATGAACTGTAAATGAAAGTATAACTAAATGTTATTTTTATTTTGACAACAGGTACTGAGCGCTTCAGTGGAGTTACATCACAGCTGAGCATTACATTACTACACAGACATAGTACAACAACTACACGAATGAAATCTCCAGAATCTACGTAAACAAACAAACAACACTTAACAGCTAAATAACACTTTCTAAAAGTAAACAAAGAAAAAGAAAAAAGTAGAAGATCAAATTGATGATTCCAAGTCAACAAAAATCAAACCGCATTCATGAGACATTAATTCTAAAAGTTGGAGTACAAGCGGAACACAAGCGGATTCTGAAGAACTCTTCGGATTTTATCTGAATGAAAAAACGAACGAAACGACTACTAGACAAGAGGGAATAAGTTGCTCGTAATGCGGACGTGAACGAACTGAGATTCCAAGTGACGGGGTTTTTTTCATCCTGATGTGTAGTGATGTAATGTGTTTAGTAGAACGGTAAACGGGTCACGAGACTAGCGCTGACATGGCTGGCTTCCTGCTCTACATAAAGAGACGGAAACTGGTGTTCTAAGCTTATTTACTACACAGCACGAGCAACAAGCAACAACAACAGACATCAGCAATAACCAGAATCTACGTCCCACAATACTTCCCTAGACGTGCGTTTTAAAAGGAAACTAAACTTTTAACACTGATTGGAAAAGCGGTAAAATGGACAATTACTGAATGAAGGAAAACATAGGTTAAATGAAGGATACTTGTCAAGTGTTTAAAGATTTTTTATTTAAAAGAGAAAAAATGTTGGATCTGAAGGATTTGTAAAGTAAGGAAAGCATAGACAAGAGATCAACTTAAAAGGTAAACGATTAGCTTTGGATTCATTAGGAATTAATTTTACACACACAAACAAGTACGGACAAGAGAGTTACTGAATGAATGGAAAGTTAAGGACTTTATGAGGTTATATAATAGATAGATACCTGGACAAGAGAAAGGACAGATGACCGAACTTTTAACTCTGGACGGAAATGAGATAATTTGCTGCTACTTTGTTCGGATAGCACACAAAGGATTTAATGCCGTATAAGTACATGTTACAGGTAAAAAGGAAACGAGAGATTTGTACCTTTTGTCACATGTTGGAGGGAAAACAACAACAAAGGAGACAAAGTACATGTGTACATGGACGACAATAGAGGTAGATGAATTGAAGTTAAGTAGTGCATTAAGGGGGAAATAAACACGAGATTTTAGAACTCAATTATCATCATTATTATTATCATTATTATCACTGTGAAAGAGAAAGAGACATAGATAGAGAAGAGACAGCTGGTCAGAGAGACATAAAGAGTTAATGTTTTACTAGGTGTTCCACGTCCAGGTGCTAAGATCACGGCTGCCGTCACCATTTCTTCATCTTATTCTTCATCTTTCGCGCCATAATTGACCAGGCAAGCAAACAGCAACAGCAGTTAAGAAAGACTTTTTTGCCTCGTTTGATTATTATTTGGTTTAGTCTTGAGGCTGTCACAGGTCAGCACATTTGTGCGCGTCTGCGTGCGTAAATATAATATAAACACACAGACGCTGGATGGTGACAGACGCAGCGTTCCACTAGTCACTGACGTGGGACGCGGAACGCGCACGCAAGATTATTATTACAGCTACATCACCGAGTTGCAAGTGACATCTGCGGCGGCGTCTTTGTGTGTGTATGTGGGCTGCGTTTCTTTTGTCGGGATCACGAATACATGCCACCACCACCACTGCTACTACTAAATACAGATAGTCACATGTTGCAATAGCTGTCAGTCACTCAGTCAGTCCACATCAAACAAAACACAAAGGTAACACAGACACAAAGATGGGGAAGAAAGGAAAGAAAGGTGACTCAACAAGTGGCTGTGGAGGGAAGCAAGAAGTGATCTCCATGGCCGGGCTAGAGATCGTCAGCGAGGAGAAATTCCAGCATCGCCTGGAGGGTATGACGTCATCCACGCAAAGACGTCTGGATAACATGACGTCATCTACGTCAACAACGTGCGTTCATTGCATCAAGGAACGCAACAAGGGAGGAGGGGATTATATGAACCAGGATACTTCAGTAGCAACCTCCTGTGCAGCAGGGGGCAAAAGTCGAAAGCGCCGTAGATCCAACAAAACCAAGGCGAGTCGAATGATTCCACGGGCCAGTTCGCCGATTGTGGTGCATCTTGAGGACTCTATAAAGGTGAGCAGTAAAAATGCAAAGTCCGCGACTAGAGACGTTATTGCAAAGAGTCCGCTTACCTTGGAAAATAACGTCATCAATGACGTTACGTCAAAATCAGAAACTTCTGACGCCACTAGGAGTTCAACAACCACAGAGTCTGGTGACTCTGGTGGCAAAAACAATAGTAACCATAGCAACCACCAGAACAACAATGCTAATGGTAACCATGGTAGTGCTGTGCATCATAGCAACAGCAGTAAAGAGACAGTAGTAAGCCTTAACAACACACAGTATTACTCAGGAAGGGCTGGTGGTCCCAATCGCCACCACCACAATCACCATCATCACCACCACCGAGGGTGTCACCACCTCTCCAAGAACTTTAACGCATTCCTGTCGGCAATTGAGCGTGTGCATCAGAAGGACCCTAGAAGCACGTCCACCAAGCTGGAGAACCTGGTGGAGTTTGCACGTGAGAAATCCAAGAAGGATAAGTTCTACTTGAACAATGCGATGGTTGACTACTCATCCGCCTCAAACCCTGCAGGGATACTGTCCTTGTTGCCTAGCAACATTCTAGATACAATGACGTCATCTTCAACACGAGGTGGACGTCTACGACACAAGTCACATTTACACCTGTTGAACGACAAGAACGTAGAGTTGATCTGTAACAACCTGAACAGCCGGAAGAGCTCCCTGAGCGCAGGCGCAGACAGCGAGGAGGAGGGATCGTCATGGGCGTCGTCGACATCATCGTCAGCCGTGTCGAGCACCTCTTCATCTTCAGTTAACAGTTCCTCAGAGGATAACGAGTCAGAGGTATGTACAAGTACTTACGTGTATAGTTTATTTTATTCAGATTACATTTTGCACAGCACCCGAAATAACATTTTTGAGAAAAATAATTTTTTAAAAATTTTAAATGGTAAAATTCAAGAAACCTGGCAATGAAATGTAATCTGAATGATTTCAAGGACTCGTAGTGAGCCAAAAGTCAGTACAGCATGGGAACTGTTGTAATGTGTTTGTGCTTTATTCCTCATATCACACAGCATGTCTGTGGCATTGTTAAAACCATTGGCAATTTCTGAAATATGTACTGGGACACTTAGCAAGTTAAACTTTAACCATACATGAGCAAAATGTATATTCTAGTAGTTTAGTTTACATATTTCACTGTCGTACGTGGAGCAAAGAAAATAAACTCAATTTTATTATTCGTGAAGGTCGGAGGAACCGTGAGCAGCGCGAGCTCATCCTGTTCGCCCTCAGAAACGGACGAGTTGAGCCAAGAGGAAGTTCGGTACCTCACCCAGTTCGTCTCGGGCTTCTCGGTCACCAAGTATGACTGCGCGCCGGACGAGTGTCCCGAGTGTCTGGCAGCGTACTACGACTTCGTGTCGGCGTGCACAACGCCGTCATACACGAGCGACGATACAGGTAGCGATAGCGACGACGAGACGTGCCCTGTTACGGTTAAATCTGCCGGGAAGGTAGAGATCTCAGTCGCTAAGCTCTTCAAGAGGAAAGCGAAACGCAACAGTACCTCGTCGACATCGTCAGTTCAGCGTAATCATAAAAACAAGCACCGTCAACGAGCAGCAGTGCGCACACCACCTAAAGGTGTGTATGTTGACCTGGAGGACTCAGATGTGTCGTTAAGTATTGAGTATCACTTAGATACACGTAGTAACTACCACACTAACAAACATTACAATCACCATGACGACAGTGACAGTAATAACAGTGGAAATGTGCACACCAGCAGCAACACTTCATCAACTTCTGCAGGAACTGGAAGTACTAATCACCATCAGTATCACCATCATCATCACCACCACCACGTGACCTCTGCCTCCTCAGCCAATCAGAGCAGCGTGCCTAGTTTCTGGGACTGGTTTTACTACCCTCTGGGTACGTACGGGTGGCTTCCCTACTCGCTGCCCTACTGTCTCGTGCCTATGTACTACCTGCCTTACCAGCTGTACAGCACCATACCCAAACCCATCATGGTGCCTCGCAACACGCCGTGCCTCAACTCGCAGCGACTCTGCTACGTACCAGCTCAGGAAATCAAAAACTGTAAGTACCCCGTTTAAAAGCGTTGCGCACTACATTTAAAAATGTGGCTAATTGCGAAAAACATTATCAGTGTTCGCAATAAGTTTTGAAACATGTCGGACCTTGTTTCGAACACTGAACGATGCGTTACCCTTTCAAGTGTATTGCTCTCAAAAAAGCAGGGTGTTCTTTGCAAAACGTGTATTTTACCTCAAAACACTGTTACACCATGCCTAACTAAGCAGCGGTGTGTAGTAAGAATCATTTTTTTCGCAATACCTTAGTATAATGTGCGCTGACCCTGACGTGTAAAAAGGTCTGGATGTTTTTATTTGGTGAACAGTTCACCTGGGAAATGACGTGAGTTTTTTCGCGTTTAAGCTTCTTTCGTTCGATCAATTCTACGACAACAAAGGAAACTCACCACGTGTTGTGTAAATAGGAGAATATCAATACAAAAGCTAATATGTTTAGGTCGATACCCGCATAACGTGTGTCCTGGGAGCAATAACCAGACGTCAGCGAGAAACGTAGCGTTCCGCGACGTTACGTTACTACATAGTGCGCAACAGACGTAGATTCTGGTGACTTGATATGAAGTGTTTTCAGGGCGTAACATCACACCTTAAATGTGCACTATATTAAACGTATATGCAGATGTGTTATACGGGATTGAGAGAAAAGTTTCTAACTTTATACTACTTGTACTTTTAAAATTCTTCTCACACATACAAATTTATGTAAAACGTGAAACTTAGCCTCTCTAAGGTAAAGAAACGTTTCTTTATTACATTACGGTTGTGGCGGAAGATAAGCCACGTTAATAGAGACATATCGATTGTGCATTTTTGGAAATAAAACTTCTCGGCTCCAGGCACTAAGTGATGAGTCATGAAATACACGTGTACATGTGCGTTACACGTCAACATGCACAAACCACCTACAAATGCGTTTGTTTACTCATCAGGTTTTTTAGGCTGAGGACCAGTTTCTACAGAATTAACATTGCTATTGAATTTCATTCGATAGAATTGTTCGCGCACATATTATTGAGGCTTTCAGTGCGGACAGCTGTGCATGCACCATAGCGCACGTGCGTGTGTTATAATGTACAGATGCATTTTACTGCTGTCAAACGCAAATAAAAAACACAAAAAGCCTGTGTGTTTGACTTTGTGCAAAATTATCAAAACCAGTCCTAGTTTTCAATTTTTTGTTAAATAAATTTTTTCTTTAATTTTATTTTGTTTTTTAATTTAATTTTATTATTAATTAATTTATTTATTTATTTATTTATTATTGAAAAGGACTAAAATACAATTGAACTTGATGAAATCTTTTCGCACTGCGTGTAAGTCTGTAGTTTAGTGTTGAGATTGTGATTCTTTTAGCAGACATGACGAAAATAAAGTCAAATATGGATTTTCTCATTAACGTTTCGTTTTCACAAGACAAAGTCTATTGAGTCACTTAATGTTGTAAACTCTTAAAACGTATAAAATTGAAGAAACTAAAAACTGAATGAATAATCCTGTTATCTTAGTAGTGAATGTTGAGAACTGGTAACACGTTTTTTACGTCACTTGTTACATCAGAAACGTAACGACGAATTGTAAAAATCACCGGATTCTGCGTCACGTTCTACGTAACGTTGTAAATAGAAACGGCGTCAGGTTTCCGACTGACGCAGGAACTGCTGATTTCAAATGACGTTTATCTGAACATTTAATACAAATCTTTCCCATTATTTTTTATTTATTTAAAAATAACGTGTAACTTGAACTCATCAGAATAGAAGTCCACATGCGCTGTAGTACACTTTTTACTGTAGCAAAATTAGCATGCTGATTTTCATGCCTCACTATTCGGCTGTCAGCTAAACACCCCTGTGCACCCAGTGTAAGTTGGGACGTAAACTGAACGGTGCTGCTGGGTTAGAAACTAGTGACTTGAAACAAAATATAACCAATAGAAATTTGTACAAAAATATAAAATACAAATTGATATGAAAGTCACAAATGTGAAATGTCGCTGTAAGTTGAACGGCATTAGATGTACTTGGCTGTTCTGATGATATCTCTGTGTTGTGTGATAAGTTCAAGTGTCATTAAAGGTTAAAGACTTTAAAACGTAGATAAGTTAAAACGGCTCCGATAGCAAGTCGTAACTGTAGTCGTTAGGCCTTTTTTTGGCTCATTTGGCATACATGCCAAAGAGCCTATAGAATCATGAAGTGTCCGTTATCGTCGTCGTCGTTGGCGTTGTTGTTGTCGTCTGTGCACAGTCATCCTGAGCACACTACTGATCATAGAGACCTCATATCATACAAACATATGCACCTATGTCCCATCTCAAAGCCTAGCAAAAATTATGTTCCGGTGACCTTTATTCTCAAATTGGCAACCATATTTGTATTTTTCTTTGAACCTTATTTGTGGACACACAGGTAAAGATA
>JBCAUI010506262.1:0-12911 GCA_038406195.1 Haplosyllis anthogorgicola | reverse complement strand
AACTTTGCAAACGAATGCCTACGAGAGTACGGGTTATGCCTGAAACCCTCAAAGTGCAGTTTCTTCCAGACTGAGATAGTCTATCTGGCTCATCATGTGTCCTGTGATGGCATATGACCCAGCCAGGAAAATGTGAAAGCCATACGAGTAGTGAGGGAACCCGACACCTACACCGCAATTCATTCATTTACAAACCTGGCAGGACACTACAGGTGATTTATACCCGGCTTCTCCATGATTGCTTGCCCCTTGACAGATTATCTGTCTGGTGAAGGGGCTAACAAAAAGGAGAAGATTGTGCTGTCCTGGAAGACCAAGGAGGCCTTCCAGAAGCTGAAAGATATGCTGGTGTCTGAACCGATGCTCAAATTGTCACGGCTGGACTGCCTATTTGTCTTGCACATGGACGCCTCCAGTATCAGCCTGGGAGCTACCCTTCAGCAGGAGGAGGACCAAGGAAAGGTCCACCCAGTAGCATACAGGATTTGGACACTTCACAAGTGTGAAAACAACTATCACTCGAGTAAGCTAGAGTTTCTAGCACTCCTATAGTCCGTCACTAAACACTTTAAGGAGTACCTCCTGCACGCACCATTCATGGTCAAAACTGACAACAACCCATTGACATATGTGATGACCACACCAAACCTGGATGCTTCGGTACACCAATGGGTAGTAGCTCTAGCAAGCTACAATTTCTCCCTGGAGTACGTGAATGGCAAGAACAACCCATGGCAGATGCCCTCAGTTGACTAGAAGAAGGGGATCGATTGACCCCCCAAGAGATGGAGGCCGAGGTGTCACCTGAAGAGGTGACTGAAAGGGTGGTCATCAATGCTGATGGGGTGAAAAACATCCTAAATGGAGTGAGAATAGGGGCAGTGGATTGAGCAGAGGTCTCTGCCCTTGTTGGAGCTGAGTCACAAGGGGAGGTAGGTGCAAACTCCCAATTGGAAATGGATGAGGTCACACAACCTCTAGTTCCCAAGGCACGCATGGCAAAATCCTGCCCCATAGAATTGACTGATTGGGTCAAGGCACAAAGGGAGGATGCTGTGCTGCACAAAGTAAGGGAATGGGTTTGGGGAAACTGACCCAACACCCTGGCCCAAGCCTTGGGACTGGATGCTAAAACCTATGAGGGTCAGGCTTACAACTGACAGAGAGCCAACTTCACCCTCAAAAGTGGGTGCTTGTACCTGTCACAGCAACTCAAGGGGGCCACTGAGCCCTGGGTGCTCTTTGTTGTCCCACAATGCCACCGCCAGCAAGCTATCGATTGGTGCCACCGAGATGCTGGTCACTAAGGTTGTGATCACACCCTGTCTCTCCTGCATGAGTGCTTCTTGTGGCCAGGGGTGTTGAGCCATGTGAAAGAGGCAGTCAAGGGATGCCATTGATGCCAGAAGTTTGAGACCCACAGTGTATGGGCCCCACTAAACCCAATCATTGCAAAAGCTCCGATGGAGCTGCTACATGTAGATTTCACCAGTATCAAGTGACCAGTGCCATTCAACGAATAACCTAAGGTTGTAAATGTATTGGTCTTTACAGACCATTTCACCCACTTTGCACTAGCCTTCACAACAAAGGACTAAAAGGCTCAGACCATAGCTGAGGTGTTATACAAGTTTGTAATTTCACTGTTCAGCTTCCCTGCTCAGCTCTTGAGTGACCAGGGTACATGTTTTATGAGCACCATTGTGACTGAGCTGTGTCACAAGCTTGGAGTACAGCAGTGTCGAACCAGCCCGTATCACACCCATATGAATGGGCAGGTGGAAAGGATGCACCAGACACTGATGCCGATGCTGGGAAAACTGGACTCAGAAGAAGTTGGATTGGGCCGACCACTTGGCTGAGGTTGTGCAAGCGTACAATATGACCTGCTTGGAAATAACCAGGTACAGTTCCTTCTTCTTAATGTTTGGCCATAGGCCCAGACTCCCACTGGACTTCTATTTCCCCACCGTTGCAGGGAATATGGAGCCCAGGCATGTCCCTGAGTATGTTGCCACTCTGCAAGAGCATTTGTATGCTGCCTCGTGGAAGCATGAGCAACTCAAGCCACAGAGGCTGAGTGACAGAAATGGCTGTATGACAGGAAAACTGGAGCTGCCATACTAAGGCCCAGTGATGTAGTCTTACTGCAGACAGATGCTTCCACTGGAAAATGGAAGATAAAGGACAGGTGGGATGATACCCTGTATGTGGTGGATAGCCAACTCATGGACAGCATCCTGCATACCACATAAAAGATGGCACCGACAATGTAAAGATGGCTCACTGTAACTGACTTCTGTTTCTTTTGCCCAGAGGGGAGAGTGATGTTATTCCACTCAGTGGGGGTGCCACTGTCCGCAGCACAGTTGTCCCAGTCAACAACCCTGAGGTTACCCATCTAACCAATGAGACAGAGAAGCCACATGAGAAAAGTGGGGGTGCCCTAGTTCCTGGGACCCCTAGTACAGCACGTCAGGTGTGGACTCTTGGCAGGAGCTGAGATAGATCATGGATGCAAGTTGGGGTGTTCACATACAAGATGGAACCAATTTCCACAGACCCAACCCCCAAGTTGACCAGTCGACAGGTTCCCAGGAGTATCTTGGTGGGTATGGCTGATGGAGATATCGACTGAGAACTTCAGTCATTCACTCCCATAAGTCGGGACTACAATTGAGGAGCTGGTCATCCAGACATGGGGGGAATCTGGCCACAACTGGACCTGAACACATCTGCAGGGCATAATCCCTGAGATGGATTTTGGCAGGTGCACAAACCCAAAAAGGCAGATGACTTTAGCTTAAACATTGTGCCAGGTGGCACCAAAACTTTGTGGGGGTAGGACTGCCTGCTGGAGTGTGGTCACACCATGGATTGTGGTCAACATGGCAAGGCACCACCCGAGGAGGGGGTACCAACTTCAAAACTTTTGTTGGCACTGGTGTGAAATGAGGAGGTGGTCGCAACCCACCATGTGAGCCACCCTAATGCATATCCCAAAGGCTCATATGTAGCCATCAGTTAACAAACCAACTCTGATGGTCTACGGACCCAAACTGATTGAATTTTTCATGTTTGTTATTTGTTGTGTTTTACGTTGCAATTATATTGCAATTATACCTATATTTATCACATGTTCGTATTTGTTCGATGTTTGTTGTGAACAGTTGCTACCTGTATTTATTGCACATTTGTATTCACTTGATGATTGTTGTGAATGGTTGCTATCTGTATTTATTTAATGGGTCGTTCGACTACGCAGTTTGTACAGTATGGCGGAGTGAGAAAATTTCGGCTGACTACAAAGGCTGAAAGTGTCATTAAAAAGTCTTTATTGATGATGTGACTAAGATATGTGTGGGAATTCGTTTTGACTGCTCTGCAGTAAGGGCACTGGAAGAACTTTGTGTTCTTGCTCACTTTGCTCTCCTCATACATTCACCCCCTGATGGCATCCAACACATGTAGTTTCCCAAGTATCTTGGAAGTGGTCACCTCATGCAGAGAATTGACCAGGTATGCCTGCTTACATGGGGTACCGTAATCATAGTTGTAGGCCCAGGTGCAGGCTTTAATCCAGTCAAGTGCTTTGGCCTTTCCCATAAAGTTGACCCAGGTGGGCCACTTGTTGTCTGTGATGGTGTCAAACTTGCAGACCCACTTGATGTGTGCCTGTTGGAATGCCAACTTCATTTCGTCAGTCGTGACTTTGTTCGCCTTCAGGGGATCTAACTTCTTCTTCCACTGGAGAGAGTTGCATCTGCTCTTAACCACATCATCATCCCTTTCCCATATGCAGTCACAGTCTGCATGCATGGCAGCATCCCTTCAGTCTGAGTCTCCTGCTCCTTCTTCCCCGGAGCCCGCGGAGCAATCACCTGACAGGGATGGGGAGTGTGAGTGGGTCTTGTATCGCTTCTTTGTCTGGTTATCCTGGGAGTGACTGTGAGTCAGTTCCTCATCATCTTTGGAAGACGATGAGTTGCTAGAGGAATCACATCTGCTGCAAGTACCTGAGGACTTGTCAGAGTGGTCACTCACCAGCTGGTGGCTGGGCAATGTTTTGATTCTTTTTGGCTTGTCTTCATCGCTGGAACTACAGGGAGTGTCCCAGAGTTCATCTGCCTTCCTCTTGGCAGCCACAGAGAACATCTTTCCGGGGGTCACCCGCTTCTTGGAAGTTTTGGGGCATTTAGGCTTCTTCTCGTGAGGAGGGCTGGCTGCATCCTTCTTAGGCGGAGTCACCTTGGGAGTTTGCTTTGAGGCTTCCTTCTCTTTTATGGCATCCAACTTCTTGGGAATGCCCTTGGCAGGTTCCTTCTCCTTCATCATCTCTGTCTTTGCACTACTCTCAGATTTAGCCGACTTTACATCTTTGTGATGGGATCCGTGAGAACGGGACTTCTTCTTGTGCTTGTGACATTTCCCAGAGCTCTTGGGAGACTTCTCGGGAAACTTCTTGGCTATGTCAATTATGTCCTTCCCTTTGGAGGGGTCGGTTGCCCTAGTCTTGGGGTCTGCCTCAATTACTATTGTCTCTTCCAAGTTGGGGTCCAGCCAACCTTTGCAGTGGTTGCCATGTGTTTCTTGGGGGAGGTAGTCAACAGTAGTGGGATCAGTGGCTGAACTGAGTGGTTTGAGTCAGACTTTCCTTTGGAGTTCGCGCTGATGCTGAAGAAGCTGTCGAGGAAACTTTGTGAGATAGCTTTCCCTGTAGAGCCACTGGGCTCCCCAAACCTGAAATCCCTCCTGGGAATGGGTGACAGACATGCCTTGTAGACCAGCATGCACTGGAGAGGCTTCTCACTGAAATGACCAGTGACCGATGACCCTGCAGTAATGGGGACACTGGATGAAGGCAGGACCGGGGTGGAAGTTACCGCAGTGGTGAAGGCAGTGGCACCTCTGGGGACCAGACTGCCCAAAGGGGTGGCTCTCTGGCAGGTTGCATCTGCTGAGCCAGGAATCCAAGCACTTCGTCCCCAATGATGCTTCTAGCATCGAACGAGGCTCATGGGGACAGCAATGGGATAGGCATTGCTGGAATGCAGGTGAAACTGTGGGACTCCAGGGCACTGTGGAAGGTGTCCAACAACTTGTACTGGTGAGAGACCATGAGTCCCAGGGAGACGGCATCAAGTCGAGCCATGTGATCAGCCCGGGCTCACCTAAAGGAGGCTTCACGCTCTGTCAGGTGATGCTTGGTGAACTCCTCCTGGTCAACAGCAATCTGCACTTTCACCTCAGCAACAACCTCACTGAGGCTCTGGGTGATCTCCATCACTGGTTTATTCTTGTCCGCACCATATGTGTTCCACCAGTCCTCAATCCCACTGTGCACCATCTGCTCAAAAGCCATGTTCATACAGATGGTGGCCAGGATGTCTACTAGACGCATCTTGTTGCTTCACTCCTTGAACTCCCACAGGGTGCGCCGACCCTCATTTAAGATCATAACCTCATGAAGGGTGACTGGGTCCCTTGGAGCAGCCGGTCCAGTGGCGGGCACTGCAAAACCTAGAGGCTGGGACCAGCAAGTGCAAAGCTGTCCCTAAGACCAATTGAAAAGTTGGGGTCATCCGACTCACCCAAGAGGTCCTCCAGCCTGACTGGTGAGACGTCAGAGTCAGCTGAAAAATGAGTGTTATAGAAGACATCCCCTGAATCCCCTTGTCACCATTGCCAGTGGCCAGGACAAACACTGGGTTGATTGCTGGCATGATAGATAGCTTCAGAGCATCCATAGTCATGGACTTGGGGTGCTGGTAAGAATCTAGTGGCATGATGGCCTGACCGTCAATTGTTTTAAATAGGCCTCTGATCAAAAATCCCCCAAATGACTGACAGGGGGTGTCATCTTCTGGAAACTGGGTCATGACCTTGCCCTCTAGATCATACATTTGCATGAAAACAGTGAGATTGTGGTGGTCCTTGCAGGAGTGTGGCCACTGTCCAGCCGTGGTCCTGGCATCGATGTGGATAAGGGCGACCACCCGCACCTTATTCTTTACAGTGATTTCATCAATGTACTGGAGTGCAGTCTTGATGGGCATGGTCTGTTGATTCTCATGAACATGGACCCAGCATAGAGTGTAGGTGTGGCCCACATCCTCTCCCTCCAATGTGACAAGAATGCAGGAAACCAGCAAAGCCATCTGGTTGAAGTTGAAGTCCTGTGGATGATCATTAATGTCAAGACTGACATGTGAACTGAACTTGCCCAAACTGATAAGTTCGTCCATGACTGAGGATGATCGCACCTCCATCTCTGTGGCATGGATGGGTAAGCAGCATTTGGCAAAGGCCCAGTCACCATTATTCTTAGGGGTAATCTTCGCTGGGTTGCACCGTAATTCAGCATGACAGAGGTTCCACTGTTTGCTCTTGTCACTAGTTCCTGGAGGGGGCAGATTCCATGGAGCAGTCATCCCTGTGTCAGATTCCATCATGGACTGCTCTAAAAAGGTGGCTGCAGCCTTATCCTCTAAACTTTGAGGCAAAAGACCTCCCGCAGCAGCACTGGTTTTAGGAATAACTGGTTGCATGACCCCGGTGGTCAGTGGTGTTAATGCAGTCATCCCATCAGGGTTCCTGAAAATAGAAGACAGTGATTAAGACCACATGTGAGGCAGCTGCCCAAATGGCCAGCTGGTTTGGGAAAATTGACCGGGTACTATCGAAACCTGGGGGAGTTGTCTGGCTCACTGAATGGGTTGGTCGGCCCTCTACATTGGCAAAACCACCAAAGATGGAGGAAAACCACAAAAGGCTGCTTGCTTACAGAGGGCAGGGTGCAGCCAGCCTGTGTTGCCACTGCTCCTCTGCCATGAGTGTGGCCGCACTATAGAAAATACATGTACATGTAGACAACTCCGCACTATAGAAAATACATGTATGCACTCACCTTTTGCATAGTGTGTCCAGGCATGTTGTCACATTGAGCTCTCGAGTTGAAATGAGCACAAATCAGCAGGGGGTTCCCCACAAGGGATGAAAACCGAAAATGAGGCAGAACCCCATGACATCACTGATGATGTTGGGCCACCAAGGAGATAACACCAGCAACATGGCAACAGCAGAGATACCTGAGGGTGAAGATGATCCCTTCATGTGAGTCGGCTGCCACGACCCGGCAGGTACAGGAGAGAGGGGTGGTGTGCTTGGTGTCTCACCAGCAGCTCCATTGGGGTCAGCCAGCCCAGTCAGGTTGGCCAACCCAGCCAGAGTGTGGTTGCATCTGTAAACTTAAACAGGTTGAAATTTCCCTAGCTCTAAAGAGAAAACCCAGGTATTAATGTCGGAGGCTTCTATTTCAGAGTTGTATTGATCCTCAGAGCAGACTGTCCATGCCTGGAAGCTGGAATAGAAGATTTCTGCACCCTGATACTGCAGATGGCTGCCTGCATGGGGGATGAGGTCACCCAACTCATCATATTGGCAGATGCCCTATGATTTGCAGAAAATCGCTTCACGTATAATAAGGCACATGGTATTGTCCATGATGAAGCATCGGCTGACACTAAACATGATAAGAGGAAGTGAAAGACGATAGCATTCAAGACCGCCAAGGCACAGAAGAAATCCAAGGTTTTTGAACATTATGTTCAGGAGTGATTGAAATTGCCACCCACAATGGCCAGATTCTGGAAAGAATGGATGGCAGCAGACACTGATGGTGCCCACCACATGGTGGTACAATTCTTCTACACCCAGGTCTTGGCAGGGAACTTGAGAGCCAGTTATGTCACTGACATACCTCAGGGGAAGACCCCACTGAATGTGATCAGCCTACTCATTGTGGAGGAGAGGTTGCGAGGCAAGCTGGACACTTGCATGAATGAGGCCAAACTGACCAAGGAGCTGACAAAAGGGTTCTATGGATTCCTATGTGGGGAGGATCCATCTGATGGACCAGAAGACATCACCCCCGGATATATGACAATGGGTAGGGAACTGCTGGTTCATCCTGACCTCCTGCAGACTGTTTGGGATTCCAGTGAGGTGGCCACACTGCTTGAGGTGGGTGACACCTGAAACATAGAGCCTTGAGTGCCAGACCTAACCAACAAAGAACTCCAGGCCCTGCCACATGACATTGTCGGTAATGTGGACCAACTACTAAAGTATGAGAGGTATCCCCCAGCCTGGGCAGTGGTGAGGGATGCCCTCTGCTTGATCATGCAGGCAATCCCAGCCATGGAAGGTGACCAGGTCAGTGCCGCAGATGGGATTCCACATGCATCCAAGGAAATACGTGCCTTTCTCCATCACAAATATGGAGAGAGGGACCGCCATGTGGAAGGGAAGAGCACTTTCACAACCTGACCACCCAGACAGCCTACCAATTCCTTGGTGGCTGGGCATGAGCAGACATCTCCTGAGAGGGTAGATGTCAAAAGGTCAAATTCCAAAGTGAACAGCAGAAACTCAAAAGTGTCATGACTGTGCCTAAGACCCTCATGAAAGACAAAGTTGATCCTTGCCTAGCCACTGCCCATGGGACTGATGAGTCCCTGGGGGAAGGGACCAAGGCAAGAGCTGGGAATTGTGGTGAAAGACCCAGGAGTGGAAGAGAGAGTCAATGAGAGGATCGTGAGCCAGGGCAATGGCAGAGGGACTGTTCAAGGAGGAGACAGTCCTCCCATAGAGGTGCGACAACTGGTTTGGGATCAGATGGGAGGGACATATGCCTTGGAGGCCTCCCAAACCCATGCACTCGGCCTGCAGACTTCATCACAGGATATGTTGGGAGCAGGCATTACAGCAATTTACCAGCACCCTCCTGGGTGGTCAACCTCAAGCCCTTGGCTCTGACCCAGTACTATTCTCTGGCAGCCCGGGTGGAGATTACGTGGGACATGTACATCATGGCATTTTGCCATCATGATGTGAATATGCCATTCTACATCCCAGAGCCACCTCACCTCTGGGTCCCCGACTTTCTACCATCCAGATACTATGGGACCAGGTCACCCCCAGAAGAGTTTTGACAGCAAGTCCATGACTGGATGACCACTTATGTGGCTGCTCTTTTGTACTCCGTGCAGAGTACTGGTACCTGCAACTTAGACTAATACTCTTGCACCAGAAGACAGGAATACCTGCTACTGGTGTCACTAAACCTGACAGAGGTGATTGAGAGGTGCACCAATCAATGTTATGGTTGTCCTTGTGAGCCTGACCCCTTGCCTATCGGTGAAATGAATTCAGTATCGATGCACTTGTTTGGGCTGATCTTTGGCAATGCTGCAGCTGTGCTGCACACCTGCACCCCTCAGGGTCAGGGTGAGATACTCAAGATTAAGATGAAGTGGATGGACACCGCCCCGTCATTTCAACCCTGAAATGAGGTGGACAAGCCCATACCTCACCGAGGACGAGGGTGGGGATTGATGTTTGAATCAGTCCCCCAACTGGACCCTCAGCCTGGTCGAGAAGAGATTACCTTGGAAGAAAGACTAGTGAAAGAGATGTACAAGGGGGACAAAACCGCATTTGCCACCTACAACTTAGTGTTCATGGACCGTACATCTACCTCTCCCTTGGGAGCAACTAAGGCGGTACCAGACATGATGGCATCAGACCCCACAGGTGGGGCCAGACCCAAGACGAATGCTTTCTGAGACATATCTTTGGGCCTCATCAAGGGATTCACCCCAGCAGAGACCGCTGCATGTTCCATCACCCCTGGGTGCACACTTATGGCAGCTGTCACCTGTCCACTGGAGCCTATCACCGTGCCCCAGACCAGTGTAGGCCTGAGCCAATTTGATGTGCATCAAAAGGCTGCTGAGCTGGTTAGTCAGGCAACCGCATTTGTGACAGAGAGAATATTGGTGAATGCTGCTCCTCTCCTGTCAGGGTCCGCAGTGGCTCACCACACTGCAGCTGAAGTTGTATCTCTGATCAGGGGCTCCACCGAGTCAGCCACACCCCTTCCCGGATTGACCGGATCTTGGGTGCTGACAGCAGAGAAGAAATTAGACTACGGTGAGAACGGTATCCTGGAAAGAGTAACTGATGCGGCAGCACCAGAGGATGCAGCATCAACCACGTCGAGTTTTGTCATGTTGGCAGATCCCGACTCACCTTCCGTCTGTAAGCATGGAAATAAAGATGATACAGTCGAACCAGCCTACAAGAAGGCTGCCAGTGAAGAAAGGGAGTGAACACCCCATGGAGCACCTAGTCGTCGAACTTTGATCTCTATTTTTAGTAATTAGTAAACCTCATAATTCGGGCACCGGAAGTACACCCAGCCCCCGGGTGCCTTCGCACCACAAACAATGTTTACTCTAATCACATTCTGTAACCACTTTAATATTTGCAACCTGTAGCCATTCGAAATTAGTTGTTGTTTGCATTGTTATTTATTCTTGTACAGACAGTTACGTGTTTATGTATTTTTCAGAACCTCTACAATAAAGCACGCCACACAGATGTGGCGGATGCCTGGGGGAGAGTGTCATGGTCTGGTAAAACTAGCCTCCCAAACCGATCATCAAACGCAATTTTGTGATGGGCGGTTGGTGTCGTTTACTTTCTATAGAGTCAACCGCACCGCAGGGGGTGACTGACTCCCTTAAAAGCACATCATTCGTGCGCATGCGTCTCAGTAGTGACATCAGCCAGAGTGTTCTTTCGAACGCTACGTCACGTTCCAAAGGCTCCGTTGGTGACGTCACGGTCGTGACACAACTATTTATTTATTTATTTACTTGTTTTCTAATATAATGTGAAAAATTACGGAAATGGAGAAATTGACATCGGTTCCCATCAATTATTAGCCTCAGTACACATTTATATTGATTAGAATACCTCGCACCATACTTTTCGTCGCCATAATGCTCACTGCCATCACCATTAAGCCTGCAGTGCCTGTTGATTCTTACCAACAAAGCATTGTAAACAGAAGGCTAATAGGACCTTTACATTCTCAACACGTCCAGCCACTGCAGTGGTCTGAAGAGATGTACTGCTGAAGGTACATGAAGGTTCAACACGTGTCTTGTGGCAGCTTGTATCGCATTAAAGCTGGTCGTAGCGTTGTTGCCACACAAAACACAGGGACAAATAGGAGCTGCTTCTTGTATAGATTCAAAAACTCCTTGTTTTAAATAAGGATGAAGTGGATTGTTTAAAGATGCGTCCAATCGGTGAGTCATACATTTCTGTACATAAAAATGCTACAAGATATTGATGAATAAATAAGGCAGGAAACTCGTAAACATGAATCTTGTTCATTACAGGCCTTCTGGATTTTTGTGTTTATTTATCGGAGCTGCTTTCTCGACTGTTTTCTTTGCTACAATAATTGTATTCAATATTCTATTTTCCCTCATCGTTGAGCGTGAAAATATGATTCCTTGATTCTTATTATTTCGTTCTTTCACTTGCATTCATGCCAAGAAATTCATAAGCGAGATTTTTGCAAAAAGCACCAATTACTTTCGACCTGTGTTAAATTACCAAACATGGTTCGTAATTGATTTTCCTTATCGAAGTGGTAGAAGTTTTTGAATTGCCTTACATTAGCCACATCTTTTTGTACGGAAGAACGGAAGAAGTGAGAATTTAATATTGAAAATACGTTAGGCCAAGACGGAAAATACATGGTGACCTTCTCCGTAGGAAAAGTAAACGAGATAGACAACCTGTCGGTTACAGCCCCGCTCTGTATAGTCAAATACACGGGGTGGGTGTTCAGTCTCACACCTTTCCACATCCAGTCTGAAACTCCGGTGCCCATATAAGGTTTGGGTTTGGGGGGGTTGTGGGGGGAGGGGGTGGGGTTGGGGGGTTTGTTCCAGCACCCTCTAGTTTCAAAACATTTAAACATTTCATAAAATCTGTCAATTCTAGATCTCCATCTGAAACTCCTCAAATTTGAATTTCCCTCTCCAGCGCCCATATAAGGTATGGGGTGGGGGTGAGACGGGGGCTCCAGTCTCACATCCAGTCTGAATCTCCTCAAAATTGAATTTCCCCCGGCGCCCATATAAGGTATTGGGGGGGGTCCAGCACCCTTTGGTTTCAAAACATTTTCTAAAATCTGTCAATTCTAGATCTCCATCGTTGCAGAATCCTCGCTCATACTATGAGCCAGGCTAACGACACCGATATTTGCCTTATTTGAAGTCGTCTTATTCAATAGCCCGGAAGCATTCCTTCTGAAAACAGTCCCCATCAGTTAACAGTTTGATGTTAGCACAGAAGAAAACAAGGAAACGGATTGTTCACACAAAAAGCTTCACCACGTACGTCGTGGAATAACTAAGTGTCTAATGAAGGTAATGGATGCAACGGCTCGATAAGTAAACACGATGGTGTAAAAGTAGATCCTAATAATGTACATGATACAACAATGAAAACAAACGGTCTGATAAAATAAGCAATTTTGTAGACAGCAAAATTCACGGGGTCCCGTTTGTTTGATGACACTACATCATCTATGCTTCTAACTAACAATGCATTTCTGTAACTGCTCCTAAACTTTAAATCAAGTTGAAACATTTTTATTTGTTCTGCTTTGTCTTGTTTTTCAACATTTCCATAAAAAGTTTATCTTCATGATGCAATCTAAGCACATTCATGATAACATCAGATTGACCTAAATTTTAAAGCCCAAAGCAACTATACTTATGCATTCACAATGAACAGGTAGACGCAATGCATTGAAAATCATTTGTTGCTTAGCTATGTGTTCTTTTGTTCGCGTCTCTATTTCAAAACAGCGCCAAACTTATTCAATAATTTATTAATTACTAGGTGAAACCCGTACTTCGCACGGTTAAGGAATGCCAGTCAATGTCAAAGTTGTTGGTGGTGGGGGGTGGGGGGGGTCCATCCCCAGACCTCATCCCCATACATCATTGCCATACTTTATGACCATAATTCATGCCTATACC
>JBCAUI010506261.1:0-25825 GCA_038406195.1 Haplosyllis anthogorgicola | reverse complement strand
TGGTTCACACCTCCTGATCTCCTTGAACAGATCTTTCACACGTTCAGTCATTGACAAGTGCCACTTCACTCATCAAAGTGAAAGGTGTGAAGTTTGTATTTCACAGCTCTCGGTGAGCATTATTCATCAAATTGGCATGTGTCACTTGTTCAAGTATTTAAATCTCATATCCTTTAGGTCAAAATCATTCTTCCAAGCTGAAGATGAGAGTGTGATACTGTCGAAAAGTACTTACTTGTAAAGTAAATCACTATCGGATTGACATGAATTCTTCTTCTTATCAAAGCAAAGACTTAGATTTCACAAATGACAGATCTGCACATGGATTTTTAATTTTTGCAGTATCATCTGTAATCTGTTTTATCCTGAGTGCGATGGCTCATTTATTGCACTGCAAATCAGTGAAAGTCTTTTACGTTATGTTTTCATTTGATTATGTAGGAGTTGCAGTTTACTGCTATGGAATTGGAATTATGACATTTTACACCTCAGGAACTGCATCGTATTATACCAGCTTAGGTTCTTACTTTCCAACTGTATTAAGAGTTTTAACTTGTAGTATTACGCTGTGCAATATGGCTGCAGTTACCAAACACAGAGGAACTATTGCTGGCAAATGTCTGCAAGTTCTTCCTTGTGCCGTTTCAGTACTGTGGTATATGACAATATTTACATTCATACTACACAAATGTTGGAAAAAAGATAATTGCTTTAACAATCCCAACTCTTTTTTACCAATCTTGATGTATTTTATAGTATCTAATGGGTTATCATTTTCCCTCCTGGCAAGTTTGATAAATGGGGACATGGACACCAATGGTTTCATTTATCAGTTCTTTTCACTGCTGTCATCGCGCTTATTGCAAGTTACGTTGATCTATCAAATTTACCACGAAAAAATTTAAATATGGCTCATCCTAACTTCATTACAATTTGGGGAAGCTTAGTCATTGTCATCATTGCCAACTTGATCATTTATGCTCTATTGTATTTCAAATACATTCGAAAAATGCAGATTTCTGAAGCTCAGTGTAAAGAAGCAGAAACATTTATCTAGCAGGGGAAACACCTTTGCAAAACAAATTTCGGCCCATTACTTTTCCAACGTTTTGTTTATGTACATCGCTGAATTTCAAATTCAACATAAATTTGTCAGGGGGAATACTATGCTGATCCATGAAATTATCTAAATTTTCAATTAAATCCCACGGAAAACAAGTGAATTTCATCACAATTTTTCAGCCAGTCAAAGGATAAGCTGGCTTCGTATGTACGGCTTCAGTAACAACATATTCTTTATTAGAAGAAAATTACACATTTCTGTCCTCAGCCTGAGCATCACTTGATGAGGCTTATGTCACCTTCTTGATAATCTCGTCAGTCCTGTCCCTCATGTGTGAGAAACGGAAATGTTTGTCCAGAACTGTGGAGAACAATGATGGTCTTGGCGTCAGTTATGCCAATTTGTTACCATTATAATTTACTGGCAATTGACTATAGCTTTCGCTAATTGCGAAAAAGTAAAAACTCACAAAACAGTTCATCAAAATAAACGTGCAAAAAAAAAAAAAAAATAGAAAAGAAGAAAAGAAAAGAAAAAAAAAGAAAAGAAGAAAAGAAAAAAAAAGAGATAAAGAGATTTGAAGTGCGCCTCTCTTAACTCGAACACGGATAACTAATTTTCTGCTTAACTCGAACCTTTTCAAATATCCCTTTGGGACATTTTGACTCGATAAGTCGAACTTCTGCTTATCGCGGAATTTTCTTTTCAAGTTTCCCTTGAGGTTCGAGCTAAGTGGGGGATGCACTGTATATATTTTTTCTATTCAAAAGTTTTTTGTCCGTCAAAGCAGTAATGTGATACTAAATAAATAATATCTGACCAGCAACGTGAGCACATAAGTTTACAAAGTCTATAATCAATATTCTCACATTGGAACGTTACAGCTGGGAATCTAAAAATAGCGAATGCATAAATTTAACTAATAAAATGTAAAAAGGCCATTATGTGGGTTAGTCATAATATATAGTCTGTGATGATATTAACAAAATGGCTACAATACAAGTGCGTACTCAATTTATTTTTGAATTTGTATCAAATTATGTAGACACAGCAGTTATACTGCTGGCCTGAAGATGCTAAATAAATACACATTTTAAAAATATTTTTGCCTTAATAAATGGGGATCTACAGAAATGAACTCAGCGAAGCGTCTTTTCAACGCGTCCAAGTAAGGCAAGTTAAATAAAGCATGACAAAATCACTCAGCGTAGAGAAACTTTGCCAAAGGTCGCGACCATAAATATTTTAACTACGATGACAGCGGTCAATATCCAGCGCATACAACTTCTAGAAGTATCGTTCAAGTAGCTGGTTTGACAACTTGCCAAGATTTTGCTCCACTAAAGCATTACACTTTTTGTACGTATGCTAAATCTATGTTATGTGTAGAGGAATATGAATGACGAGATGTGCATTCTTCCTTAAAACCGTCACAAAAAAAAGAAGATTTAGATCAAAATATCATTGTCAACGGTTCACTGACATCATCATTGACATTACTTTTTTATGATTGAGACAGATGTTTTTAAACAGCCATCTGTACACAATGTGTGGCATTCAACGAATGAGGGCAGATAACTTGAAGCTACGTTTTTCGTCTGCATAAGCTTATCATATCGAAAGCTGTGGAAATTGAAAAGGCTACAGTAGGATTGTTTATACCAAGCAATGGCTCTTCTTAATGGCACTAGATCGCAAAATGGAGTATATAATGCAAGGAAACGAAATGGGATAAATCATGAAACTAACAATAACAAATACATGTCCACAGATGATACGCCAGATACAGAAAACTGGACATCACAATCGCCAAAATGTCTCTCAAGGGCCCGTACAGCAAAGGTGATGTGGGAACCTGGAATACTCTCTGGATACAGGCCAGTCAGTCAACCGTGGTCCTTCTACATACGCAGTCTATTCTGGATTCACAATGAAACGGGAAATGTCTGGACACACCTCTTAGCACCTGTGCTATGCATCAGTTTGGTTTATGGATTCAGCAGGGACATTGACTTCTCTGAGGATACCTCGGCTCATGGATTGCTTGTGTTTACGTTCACATCAACTATATCATTTATATCAAGTGCTTCAGCTCATTTGTTCCATAACAAAAGTGAGCTAGTCCATTATGTTGTTTTCAGTATTGATTATATAGGCATAGCTCTATATGGATATGGGTATGGCATTATGGTGTACTATTGCTCGGGCAATGAGCTATTTTACAACACCATGGGTAATGTCTTTCCTGTAGTACATGTGTTACTAGTTTCAAACATAACACTATGTAACATCATAGCAAGAACAAAGTACAAGAATAAGCAATGCCCACCTAGAAAATGCCTTCAGGTGATTTCATGTGCTACTTCAATGATGTTTTGTGAGCTAGTGTTGATGTTCAGATTGTACAGTGCAGAACGCCATGGTATTTCCATCACATACACGTATCATTTGTACCAGGTGTTCTTCTCTCTAACCAATGGGCTACTATTTTCCATGCATCAGCCAGAGAGAGCGTATCCAGGGAAATTTGACATTTGGGGACATGGACATCAGTGGTTTCATTTGTCTGTTATATGTTGTGCTTTAAGTCAGTTATTTGCCTGTTACGAAGACTTGCTTATTCTACCGAGATCAGTATTAAACATGGCAGAACCCAATCTAATTACAATTTGGGGAAGTTTAGCGGCTGTTATTATATTGAATGTTACTATTCTGTTGTTATTTTATCCGAAATTAAAAAAACTAACTACATCTAATTAACTTTGAATTACTTTCACAAGGTGGTAGGCAATAATTAATTTTACTTTTCATTAAAATAATATCCGTAATTTACTAATATTTGCTTAGCATTACGGCTGAAATTTACGACAGTAGTACTGCTTGAAGATTCGAGTATCTAAGTATTTTTATACAGGGGACACAAGGCAATCGAGGACCAAAGACATTGGTATTTTGAAAGGACATGAACTTGACAAAAGTGATGTGATAAACCATTTAAATAGGGGGAAAGAGACAGCAGGGTCCGTTTTGCACGGACACCCTTTTACACGTTAACACTGTCATCCTCACACATTTTCTGCATGGGTATTTCGTACATTTTTGAACAAACAGACTGTCATTCCAAAATGGTGAACAATTAAAATAGCACAGTAAAGGCAAACATTTTTGGACATTGTACAAGTCATAACACATGATCATCAACTTCACACTTGTACTGAGGATCTGATTTCAAATTCTATTTGCAATTATTCAACAATTAACAAGGAGAGTGGTTTTGAAGTGATATCTAAAATCAACGTAGGCCCCTTTTGGAGATCTATCAATCCCATACTAATTGCCTTGTACACTTGGTAGTTCGCCCAAAACAGACCCTGCTGTACTTGAAAAGGGTATTCTTTAAAATTAAAATTTTCTGTATGAGATAAAATATTGTTTATAAAAAGAGAAATGAAATAAATTAATTGATGTATTAAATAAACACAGTTTGAAATTAATTGATGTATTAAATAAACACAATTTGTACGAGATGTAAAGTTGTCCCTATATTTAATATGTTCGAAATCAATGACGTTATTAATGTCACAACCTCAGAAGTACAAACGAATTTTATCTTTTGAAATATCAAACTAATGTCCGGTTGGTTTAAATAGGAATAAGCTTGAAATCAATGTTCACATGTGTGCACGCATTTTCGAATAAAGACCTGTAAAACATCTCTCCGGATGTAGCTTGGTTAAGTTTGTGATTGCAACTGATAATTAAAGGTTAAACGAATACGTTCAAATGTCAACGTCATTATTTAAACTGCGAATCAATACAGTGAAGACTGCTTCAAAAGAAAGCCATTGAAATAAAAAGAACGAGTGAAAGGAAACGTATTTTTTTGGAAAGTGATGGGCATTTTGTATTCCAAAATAAGTCAAGTGAAACGAAAGATTGTGTCAAACGAACAATTTCTACTGCAAACTATCCTTTCTTTTCACACAGTCTTTACTGTAGAACCATATTACTCACTGTAAGACTATGTGTGCGTATAATTTTCAAAACAAATAAAAACAAACGCAAGGTTTCATTCTGAAAGACTTCCCAAGTTTCAGATTGAATGGACCGAGCAAGTTGTATTGAACTAAATTGTGATAACGCCACAGGTCAGTGTTTATCACTGGTTGCGCAGAATAAAATTCCCGGCAAACGTGATCAAATTCTTGCAAACTTACAATAAGGTCCAAGGATTCAAAATAACACGTATTAATGTCATGGAGTGTCTTTTTGATTGAAAAATAGATAGTAAAAGGTTATGTTCAATATCCGTATTGGTATAGCATTGGGTTATTGATTTGTGCCCGGATCATTCTATTTTGGGTCAAATTGCTTAAATTGAGGGAAATAGTATTTCTTTTGATCAAGCTGATTCTACTTCAAATCTGGTTCATTTCATTACTTTTTGCCAAATGCCAATGAATTCAGTTTAATTTGCCACATGGATAATATTCCTTAGGGGTATATCCCAGGGGATTCCTGAACAAGGAATGTTGCTTTTGTTCACTTTAAACACATTGTGGTCAATATGACCAGTTTCCAAATTAGGTAAAATGGCTTTGTGTGTTTAAAATAAGCCCCAAATGCCTCAAATATTAATGTTAATTTGCGTTCAGCCCATATTCCATGCCAAATTGCATGTAATATCTGAATAAATCACATTCATCTTTTATGCTGTCTGGAACAGTACAGTTTCAGCCAAATGTTTGTTGCATCTAAGTTCTTATGCCTATTTTATTTTGTATCTATGGCAGAGCAATTCATGTTATATCTGCCCCAGCTGTTTTACATGTTTCACCGACTTCGCTTATGCCATATCTGTGCTAAAAATCATCACCAGAGTATTATGGAACTGTTTCAAGGATGAAATAAATGCTAGAGAATTAACTTTAAGCTTTCACTTGCTCTGTGCATTCATTCTGCCCCATTACCGATTGCAGCTATTTGACATTATGTAAAGAGGTGTGATGGGTCCCTTTACTGTTACTGTAGGAACCCACAGTTCATGCGTGCATGCATGCCACTGGGGTCGATGATTTACTTCACTTGGCTATTACATGAGTCTTTCAATCGCAAGGGCCTTACGTCGGTAAGGATACTGTCATCTCAAACTTGTTGCTTTACTATATGCTACTATTTGGCATGTAATGTGAGTAAGTACAACAAGAGTGTCCAACAAAGTTTCCTTTGAATGCAATGACCTTTTATTACTTGCTTTGTTGTGTTACAGTTTCACATATATGATCAGTAGTTCAAGTTGTACAAAATATTCTAAGTTCAATAAGTACAATTGACATGAATCAGCATAACGTAGTAGTAAAATGTAGCAGTAGTAAAATGTGGAATTCTGAACAAGTCTATCTGAACATCAGAACTAACCCTGTTACATTGGGTTTTATATGAAGATAAGTGAGGCGCCTATTGGTTGGCACTCAGGCACTTGAGTATCTCAGTTAAGCAGAACTGCTATTGGTAGAATACAGTGCACGCTGTACTGCACACACTACTAGTACTGACACATAGTGATAAAGATAACAATACAATACCATGTGAGCTGATGCTCTGGTGGCAGATATATGCCAAAGTAACACTGATAAACCTAACATACATTTAATACAATAAATGGGACTGTTCATCCCTCCCTACCTTGAGGAAGTTTATGCGTAGTGTAAACTTGAGTGTTCAGTGGTACTTTGCATAGTATTAAATAATGGAATGATAAAGCAACATATGTACAATGTTAAAATATAAGAAATAAGATTTAAATGACTAAACTAAGTATTTACACTGGTGTTATGTCACCAGAATGTGAGTACTTTATATTTAAGCTGGTATTACACTACCAGAGTGAATAGAAATGTTTCTGTAGTGGTGTTACATCACCAAACATCAGGAACAGTGGTGTTACATTGCCAAATGCTTCAGTTGATGTCTCTGCACTTGGTGTACTCCTGGACAGTCATACAAACATATACTAGCTAAAATTACTTAACATAAAAAATGTTTTAACAAATACAAGTGAATAACTGCACATACTTTGACATCAACCTTGTGTTTTACACTAGGGAGATGGGAATGTTGTGCAGAAATGATTTATATGTACAAAGTATGAGAATTAAATATGATATTGTACTCACAAATTATGCAACTATAAATACACTTGAGAAAATACATGATTTGTTGATTACTTGGGGGTATGAGCCTGAGTTATGCACAACCGAAGTTTTAGTAAAGATTTTGGTGTTCCAGCTTGAGTTTTAAAGCTTAGAACTGTAATGAAACAAATATGACAAGTTTGCCTAAAAGCACTTGATTTGGGGAAAATTGAATAGTACTGTGAAGCTAACAAGTGTGCCTGCAACCATTCAAGTTCCTAGCCTCACTACTCTCACTGTATACCTGTAACAATGTATATCTATGGGAGAAATTGGGTTATACCTGTACAGTTAACTGATTTGGGTGAAAAATCACCCTACTTGTAGGCAAATGCACATAACATGGGGTTAATGTGTCGATCCCCAAAGTTACCTGGGTAACCAGTCAAATCTGTTGAAAAATCAACTTACTCGCCCGAGGATATGCTGAAAAGAACCTCAGAAATGAGGAAAATGGGGGTTATGGCTGGCTTCCGGTCCAAATCTGATGAATAATCACAATTTTCCAATCTCTATCAGTGATGTATGTAGCTAACCTAAAGAATTTTATGAATTTTCATTGTACTCACTGACCTTTCCTAAGATCATTAGCATGGAAAAACTTAAATCTGTAAAAATAAAATTTATATTCAAGTTTTGATGGTTGGGAAGTGTAACATCGTCATTCATACTGGAGTACATTGGTAATACAGATCTGGGTGTGTCATCCTGGATAAATATAAGATAGAAATAACAGTTTACAAAGAGAAATGACACAATTTCTCTATACTAGCTGCTGAAATGTTAAGTAAAAAGGTAATTTGATGTTAAATAATGGTTGTAGTCATGGGTCACACATTCCTGCAGGATATGCTGTGGGGAAATGTGCAGAGAGTGAAAGAAATTGGTTTTCTGGCTGTACTATTCAGCTCCTAAAATAAACAATTTTGCATGATAAGTGGTCGCACAAGATAACTAGTTGAGCCTTACACCTTAGCTCTGTATGAAAAAATAGAAAGACTTGACAGAAATTAACCAAACTTAGTACAAAGTTATACTACTATATGTACCTTGTACAGTTAAAATATTTAAGCAATGGTTTAATTTAAAATACATTTATGGCACAGTGCCGTCAGAGGGTTGCTAAAAATACCATGCAAAAACCTCTGGATATAAACGGTTTGATTTAACTGGCCTTCTTTTCAAAGAGAAAGTCCAGAAATAAATTTTGCACAAGGGTCCAATGCTTTGGCCACCTTTTTTTAGCAAAACTTAAGTTTATTTTAAAATTAATTTTGTTAGCTCGAGACCTCAATAGGTTGACATTGAGCCATGATAAAAATACCAAAGTTTTACCATTTTAATTTCAGTTTTACTTTAGAGACAGAACATTGGACACACGACCATGTCTTGGTGAACTGCTGAGAAGGAAAAAGAGTTAAAAATTGGATATCTCCACTGGAGAATACCTGAAGAAATTGACTTTTTTACAGCTTAGGGAAACATAAGTTTATTTGGGTTGCTGCTGATAGCTCTCCTACTTTACTTTTTAACTTATGATGCTAACTACCGGTCCTTTTTTGGGACTTGAAATATGTTTAAAGTTTGGGAATAGGGCGAACAATCACCTTCAATTTAAACAGTTCCACACTTGTCAGTCACTTATTGAAGAACCTCTTCCTTGACTTCATGATGTTCCTCCTCCCAGCCACGTGTTTCCTTTTGTATCTGTCTTCATCTACGTCATCTTGGTCAGGTGCATAGTCCTCATCCTGTGTTTTATAATCTCCTGGACCTTCATCCTCTTCCTCTTCATCATCACTATCATTATCGTCTTTTTCCTTTCCTTTCGTTTTCTTCTTATCAGGTTTCTTTGTTGTAAAGTCCTTTTGTTGGGCTGATCTTCTCTGTTTCAGGCTCCTCGTGGTTGTGGATGTTGGTACTTCATCTTGCCCTTCTTCCTCCTGTGTCATTCCCTCTTGTGGTTTGGTTGTATCTTCCTTAATAGTGATGCCCAATATGTCACCAGGTCTTGTTTTGGGTAAACTACAGTTGTTGAAGTTGCTTCTGCACTGGAAGGAACTGTTGTAGTAGCTGATGGGGTGTAGGCCCAGCATGGCCTCCTCTGTATGTCTTTCCCATTACCATGGTTGCCAGGGTCATGGGTCTGACACGGAATATTTCAGCAGTTTTCTGCTGTGTAACCTGTCCTGCAAGTTTGTTATGCAAATAAAAGTACAAGACAGCAGCCAATAAATGTGTTGAGGAGTATCTGCCCTCTTTCTTAAGTTCACCATGATCAGCCCTGGGGAGCGCCTGTTCTTCAATTTTTACTTGCCCAGTTTTGTCGCTGTCTGATTTTTGGATTGGTTCTGATTCAATAACCACATCTCCAGATATCTGTGTGGTTACAGGTTTCATTGTTGCGTATTTGACTAATGTCATAAGCTGAGCAGGGGTCAGTGTTTTAGTGAGTCGGGACAATTTATGTGCTATGTCAGCTTGTGTCAGCTGTTTGATGAAGTCAAACAGTTCTTGTATTTTGTCTTTGCTGTCTGATGGAATTATTTTACCACGTTGTGCCATGACTTCTTTCCTTTACGGTGCATGTGGCTCATCTTGGGTTACAGCTTTCAGACTTATATGGGGGTCACACACAATGGCACACTTCTTGTCATGTACTGATGATAGCCCTGACCTCAGAATCTTTCATCAGACTTATGGATAACTTTGCACATTCGTACTGCATCCTTTGTATGTATCTTTCATAAGTGTTGTCAGGTGCATCGCCTTCTTTAATATTGTTGACAAACATCTCAGTCACCAGGGTGAGCATGTCCTGGTGCTGTTTTGCTTCTGCTTCATTTATACATGCAGTGGACATGTTGAAAGATCTTCTTACTTCACTTCAGTATGCAGTAACTAATCCTGCACACTCACGAGGAATGAGAATTTTCGCTCGTCTTTTATACCTTTTGGATCAGCTTGTAGCAACTAGGTCATGTCCAGGGCTGGATTTCCATTGTTCAAATTGTCCATCCTAGAGGGTTAATTATGCATTGTATCCAGCTTCAATGATTACTCTTAGTGGCTGGGCTAAAACTTAGAAAAGACTTATTATTTGTGTCAGTTTCTATCTGAAAGTTCTTGGTCGGTGAGTTCAAAGAGTATTCTCCTTGCTCCAGCCTTAACCTGTATCATTAATTGTAACAATCACTATGTTTGACACTTTTATTGAGGATTATGAATATTCTCCCACAAAAGTCAGTGCTCCCTTTTCAGAAGCCACCAATGCTCATTGGTGGCTTGTGAAAAGGGAGTTACAAGCTGCAAATTTTAAAACTGATTTTTATTGGTTGGCAGTTTTGCAGCTGCTCGAGAGCTGTGTCTGGGGGTAATGCAGCATGCTGAATCTATTCTTTGATGTTGCTGACACCTGGAAAATAGATAGACCTCACAAGAAGTGAAAGTCCAAACTTTTATAATTAATTGTGCTCTGTATGAGAGGGTATCTAAGCTACTTAAGAAAAGTGTGAAAGAGGGTAGGAGAATGAGCACTTAGATATGAACACAGATACAGTTGTCCAGTTGTGTTGAACTATCACATTGATCACATTCTCACTGCATGCTCTCCTGCAAAATGATCAAGATAATTTGGGTTATACATGTGTAAATTAGTAAACAAGTACAATTGTGGCTGCAAGGCCAAATGTTGATGCTATTTCTGCAAAATTTAAAAGTTGCTATGTATTTTGACTGGCAAATTTTATGAATAATCAGTGTATTCTCATGTATTGGTAGACCTTTGGAGGTGGATCTACAAAATAACATGGAAATTTCTAGTATTTAATCAAATTTGTTGAAAAAATCACCGTATTCGTGCGTTAAGCACTGACTTTGGTGTACACAATGGTAAATACCCTATGGATTGCTTGTTTTGTACTGAAATAAGGGAATTTAGTGAGGATTCACTAAATTTGTGCGAGAGATGACTGAAAATGGTCATCTAGCACCTTTTTACTGTATTGTTTGTACTGTACTGAGATTTTTGGGCGATTACAGCGAATTTTCTCAAAATTCATATCACTACATTGAGAGCAGTGAATTTTCAGTAAATTCCAACTGCTTTGCATACATTTGGTAACATTCAATTGAGGTCTGTATGGAGGTGTGTAGATCTTGTACTCAGTACCAATGATTTCTGCTACCTTTTCAAACAGTTTATTTTTGAATTCAGTACCATTGTCAGATAAGACTTTTCTACTGGCTCCAAATTTGCTGTAGACTTGTGTTGTATGCATGTATCACATCATTTGCACTTTTTGATGGGATAGGGATACAGAAGGTGTATCCAGTGAACATGTCTATTACAGTTAGTGTGTACTTGTTGCCTCTGGAAGTTTGGTTGAACTCTCCTATGAAATGAATGACATGGGGCTTGCTTTGGGTTCAAAGTGTTTAGTAGTGAACTGTACTCATGCTGCATTTTGTTTTTCAAAGACAGTGCACTCTCTGCAGTGCCTGAGTATGTCCTTCATTCCCTTCCAGTCGTAAATGTGTCTAATTGCTGCTAGTGTATGCTGGAATCCATTGTGACCTGATTTGTTGTGGGCCACAATTAGGATTGGATCCACAAAACTTCATGGGAGGACTGTAGTGTTGAACTGCTGTCATTCTCAAAGAGGGTTCTTTTGACAATACCATCTTCAATACAGTAGATCTTGCTGACCAGCCTGTTGGTAAGTAGTCTGGAACACAAGTCTCTGCATCTGGCATCTCCCTTTTGGTAGCTTCTCATTTGCTCTGTGCTGAGTGGAATGTTGACCTGTTTAAAAGGTATTTGACCTGCTGGATCAGGTTTCATTTCCACTCCATCACAAATGACTTCATTGATTTCTACCACTTCAGCTGGAGGTAACTCTTCAAAAGCATAGTAGCCAAATTCATGCCCTTCAGGTTCACTTTCCAGCTTCATTTTGGGGTCAATCTCTAGCCGTCTGTTGAGACTGTCTGCTAAAGTATTGGCTTTACCATGTGTGTGGAGAAATTTGATCTTGTAGGTTTCCAACTCAACTGCCCAGTTGTTGACTTTGGAGTTGAGAGTGTTCTTCAGAAGGAATTTCTTCAGGGGTAGATGGTCACTGCATAGTATTATGTCTGCTTCAGCCAGATAAAGTTCAGTCTCTTGATGGACATGTAGATAGCATATGCTTCTTTTGTCAATGCTACCCATCCTAGTTGACTTCCTCTGAATAATCTCCTGACAAATGCTACTGGGTGATCCAGTGTCACTTCTTGTCTATCTACAGTGGATGTGTGAGTTTGGGTGAGAACACATGCCCATATGTACTTACTGGCATCAGTGTACAGAGTGTAAAATTCATTTGGGTCCAGATAGGGCAGAATAGGATGCTTGCACAGTTTTTCTTTGAGTAGTTGAAAGGATTCCTGGCATTCCTTTGTCCATTTGTCCTTTCTGGTCAACTTAGTCAATGGTCTGGATATGCATGAGAATCTGGGATGAATTTCCTGTAGTACCCAGCGAGTCCAAGAAATTGTTTTATTTCTTTTGGGTTCTCTCCAGTTTCTCTGGGAGTGGCTCAATACCAGATGGTGATAGGATGTGTCCCAAATACTAGATGTGTTTCTTAAAGAAATCACACTTTGAGCATTTTAGCTTCAGACCTGCAGCAATGAGGGCTTTGAAAATCTTCTCAACGTGTTGAAGATGCTCCTCTTCTGTCCTGCTGAAGATGATAATGTCATCCAGGTATCCCATGGCAAAGTCAAAGCCCCTTAACATGTGACTGATTAGGGCTTGAAAGTAAGCTGGTGCCTGGGCTAGACTGAATGGGACCTATTTGAATTCCCATTTCCCTTGTGAACAATGAAAGCTGTCTTGGGTTGTGACTCTGTCCAATTTTATGTGGTAGTACCCACTTCTAAAATCAGTTGTAGTGAAATACTTGGCTCCTTTGAGTTGGGCATAAATTTCATCAATTTTGGGTAATGGATGCAAGGATAAACACCCTTTGGCATTGCTGCCTGCTTTCTTGATTTCTGGCTGTAGTGCATTCAACTGTCTGAAGTCTACACATAACCTTCTTCTTGGAGGTTCATCTGGTGCTGTTTTATTTGGTACCGTGACCACTGGGCTGGCCCATGGTGAAACACATAGGGTTATGACTCCTGCATGTTCAAGTGTCTCTATTTTATTTTGCACCCAGTCATAGTGTTTCAGTGGTAGGGTGTATGGCTTTTGGCATATCGGTGGACTGTCTCCCATGTCAATGTGCATGGTGATGATGTCAGTCTGACTGATATATTCATTGTTCTTCTGAGTACTGGTCGCAAAGTTCTTCCAGTTTCTTCCTAGCTTCTTTTGATACAGGCTGATCCTGTTACTTCACTTTCCTCAGGTTGCTGATGTCTCCAGGGGATGTGAGAAAATCGGAGTTAACCAATTGTGGGTTTTTGAAACCTCCTTTGGAATCCAATTTTGGCATTTGAGTTCATCTCCCTTCTCAGTGAAAGTCTCAACTTGCACTTCTTCCACAGTTTCTTTGGCAAATGCAACTACTTTGTCCTGTGGCAGGTAGATTTGGTCAGATGAACTGAAGTTGATGAAGAAAAATGGTATGGTGCCTGGTTTACTTTCATCATTGTTCTTCAAAGCAAGTGGTGCACACCATAGGTTGGGGTTTTCTTCAAGTACCATGTAGTTTGGAACTGTCTCCATGAAATCTTTCACTTCTCCTTCCACTTCAACTTCTGCTACCGCTATGTTGCATGGTGGTATGGTGAAGTGTCATTTGAGAGCAAAAGATTGTCCATCTGGAAATTTTCTGAGTTCCATAGCAAGTTCATTGTCCGTGGTCAGTTTCTGGTCAGATTCTGGTCGGATTCCAATATAGTTGGATATTGTGAAATCTCTTCCCAAGATAATCTCTCTACACTGGTGTTGAGTAACTAGGAATTGTTGTTTGAAGGAGTGTTCATTTATTTTAAAGTTCATTACTGTGATGCCTAAAGTGTGCATGTTGGATCCTGTTGCTGTTGTAACATTCAGAACTGTTGCTTCCTGTAGATATTGAAGTCCTAATGATTCGAACATCTTTTAACTCATGCAGCTTTTGCCTGCCCCTGTGTCCAAAAGTGTGAAAATGTATCTTTTACCAATTTTGAGTGGAAATACTGTTCCTATTTTTGAACCTGCTGGGTTATCTGATATGGTGACATTTGAAGTGTGAAGTTTTGTGTAGTAAGATTCCGGATTGTACTTTGTGGGTAGTCAATCCTGGTTTTGTCTGTCAGCATCTTGTTGTACTTGATGCTTCTCAATTACATTGCTGGCTTCTGCATAGATTTCTTCTACAGTGTGACCAGATATTTTGGACATAGTGTGTATTTCATTGACAGGTATTTCGTCCGCAACTTTCTGGTTTGACCTACCTCTTGTAACTGGTCTTCCTTGTTGCTGAGACTGTCCTCCTGTGCTCTGACTGCTGTTTTGTCTGCTTGCAGCTTCTTTAGCTTCCCTGGCCTTGTTGAGGTTCCTTATAACATCGATGATAAGGTTAGTGTTGGCATCAACTGACACAGAGAAGTCTATGCTCAACTTTCCAACTTCATTGCCTTGATACCTTGTGGTGTTGTGGTATCCTCTTCTGATGTTGTAGTTGTTATAGCCTCCCCTGTTACCATTGTTGTGGTAATTACCTCAGTTGCCATTGTTGTAATTGTTGCAGTTTCCATTGTTGTGGTAGTTACCATGGTTGTTGCTGTGATTACCATTGTTATGGTAGTTTCCTCTGGTGTTGCCACAGTAATTGTTGTCGGACTGCCTAGATTGGGTGCTGGCTTTGTATACTTCAACATCCTCTTCATCATAGTTGACTTTCATGATTTGGGTGTTGTCAGCATCTCTTCTAGATAAGTTGGGAGTTTGACTCTACTTGTAGTGCCTTACTGAATACTTCTTTCTCAGAAATAGGATGGCAGAGGGACATGATGTATCCAACAATGATGGGATTTTGAGTCTGCTGGTGTTCTGTCAGACCTGTTGCCTTCTTGTGTATCCTGGTGTAATTGTTGTTGTAGTGAATCAGCTTCTCTCCTTGCTTCTGGTATAGTTTACCTAGCCTCTTCAATGCATGTATCTGCATTGGTATATCGGAGAATTCCTTTACCAATGCTTTATGAGTGCTTGTTGGAGTTGCACTTCTAGACCAGGCTTGGTCATTCAGATGGTTGATGCAATTATTCTGTCCTTGGAGTGGCACAGGTTTGGGTTAACCTTGACCTGTGGCTGGCTGGCTTCCCCTAGGTGCAGGTGACATGTCTGCACTACTAGGGTTGCTGAACAAAGGTGATGATCCCGTTGATGGAGGGTTTGACTTTGTTCTCCCAGTCTGCTGTGCTGGAGTGGGATGTGTAATAGTGTCCTCCCTTATGGATTCATCTAACCATGCCTCTGCTTGGGAGAATGTCAATGAGTCGCCATCATTATTGTGGCTTGGGTTGAAGGGTTTTGTATACTTGGGTACTGCAAACATAGCTGGATTTTGAGCTTCTCAATGCAGTTGGATAGTTCACCCATGATGACACCTGTGATGAATTTGACATTCCAGTCCTGTAACAACTTTTTGTCTGGGAAATAGCTTGGGACGGTGGCTGCTGGAAGTTTCTTTTTCTTCCTTGCTTTCTGCTCTGCCTTCATGATGCCATCCAAATCATTAATCTTATTCTAAAGGATGTCTAATGTGGATGCTATCTTCTCTCTGTGGTAGCTTTTGTATTTGCCATCCACCTTGTAGATATGTTCTGCATACTTGAGTACCTTCATGAAGGTTGGGATCAGATGGCTGCCCTAGGTGAGTGTAGGTCTTTGGAGCTAGAGGGTTTGTAGGCATGATGTAGGACCTGAAGTCTGGTTCTGGCTGTCCCCTCATCTTTTCATTGTATTCAGTTTTCCTTCTGCTGTACTCTTGCTGTAGGAGTATGATTAGGTTCAGGTAATAGATGGGTTCAACTGTACATGTTACATGCGTCTTCTCAGTGTCATTCTTATAAAGGACAAATCAGTCACCCGAAAGTTTGTCAATCGCGAACCATTCTGTGTTGAATGTGTTATGAAGGTATGGGATCTTTAGCCTATGTGCAGTTTGCTCTGTTGAATCCAAAATGATGGTCTCCAGGTTGCAAATCTGGTTGATCCGTGTATTCTCACCAATGGGTATGTAAAAGTTTGGGACAGTTCACTGTATTAGACCTGTCCTTGTAGTAAATGACTGGTGATTAGCTTCTGGGTTGCTTGGTGGAGTAACAGATGGTTGTCTGTCATCCTGTAGGTACCGAGTTGGCAGTGGACCATCTGCATTGACCAAGTCTGCATCTCACACTTCTGGATTTCGTTCAAGGTCACTGGATGTGCATGCTTGGCTGTTTGGGTCCACTGTCTCCTGTGAGTCAGTTCCACTTGGTTTGGGACTGGATGTGGAGAACAAGGAGGGCTAGTTGTGGGTCTGGATGAAGTATCTGCTGTGGGTACTGGATGATGTGACGATGTGGGCATGGATGTCCCTTGCTGCTCACCTGCAGGTTGCTTTGTGCCTGGGGACTGGGGTCCTGGCTGTCCACCTGAGGGCAGTGATGCTGGTGATGAAGGAGCAGGTGCTCCTTGCTGGTTGCCGTGTCCTTGTGGTAGAGGATCCTTTCCAAGTTGAACTGTTGGGTTCATCCTGGATTGATGTTCCTGCTGTTCGAGTAACTTTGCTTGTGCTCTTTGCCTTCTGGTCTCCTGATCTGGATCATTGTACATTAGTTTCTGAAATGCTTGACCTTGTTTTCCTGTCTGATTTGCTTGTAGCTTTCATTTTTTAAACACTATCTTCAGGAATCTGGCAAATTTTCTCTGTAATCCCATCATAGCATAGGGGTTTCCAAAGGAAAGCCTAAGAATCTAGCGAATTTTCACTGGATTCAATTAGTAATGCATGTAAATTAAGCTGCTTTTCCTTGAAATTGGCAAGTTTTTGCCATCATCTCTACCTGCAATTGAAAATTTACAAATTTCTTATGCTAGCTTGAAAACTGACCTTGTTTGCACACTTTTAACAACTTTTGCTTTACTGCTTTTAAGTTTAACTGAATTTGTTTTTGTTGTACACTACTAAGGCTTTAATGTTATGCAAGGTGATGATTAATTTATTACATGTATTGTTAATGCATAATGTATGATGCACTTATGTAAATTTTGCAATTAATACCATTGATCATTTCTTGCAACAAAATTAGCACATACAAACACAATAGGGATAAAAGGGAATAGGCTGTGGTTGGTATCAAAAGATATGCAAAGCTATTCACTTACCATATCATTAATTGTTTGTAGAACTGTCAGGTTATTTACACTTTGCTGCCAATTATCTGGTCATTGTCTTTAATGGCTATTGATGTGGGCACATCAGTTACTGCTTCTGCTGCAGGAGCTTGTTTGTTGACTTGTCTGCTGTCTATTGTCTGTGGAATGTGGCATGTCATGGCCTATTCATCTGCGGATGTTAACTGCATTATGCCTGAGGGGGAGTTGTTTGCATGCTCGCCTGGTTTATCAGCTTGGGTACTGATACTGCTGCTGGAGCAAATCTTGAATGTTTGCTCAACTGCTGCTCATGGTGAAATTTTGGCACCTAGGATGGCCTCTGTGTTCACTGCATGTCTGGAAATCTGGTCGCTTGGGAAACTAGGGTGTTTCTCCATGGGGTTGGGGATATTGGCTCCCAGTTGAGATAGCTTGCCTCTCCCATAGCCTTCTCTCTGGTCTGCTTCTGGGGTCAACTGGGGTCAACTTGATCAACTTGTCTTGCCATGTAAGTCAGTCAAATTTTCACCGTAGTCAGTAGACTTGCAGCCAACTCGTGAATTTTAGTGGAATTCAGTGAGTTTTATCCAGAATCACCGATGTTTGTTGATACTGGTAGATTTGGATGTCTTTAAACATTAGTACAACTTGAGAGCGATTTGATTGAATGCTACTCTCATTGCCTTCTGTTTTACTTGAGATTTCTCCTTACCAAATCCTTTGTATTTGCCCAGACGGATTCTCCACCAAATTTCTGATGGGTTCCTTTACTGTTACTGTAGGAACCCATGGTTGGTGCGTGCATGCATGCCGCAGGGGTCGATGATTTACTTTGCTTGGCTATTATGCGAGTCTTTGGATCGCAAGGGCCTTACATCAGTAAGGATACTGTTGTCTCAAACTGGTTGCTTAATCTTTGCTACTATTTGGCATGTAATGCGATAAAATTATACCAGGTGAATCTACAGACAAAATGCTATCTTTTCATGTAAATCATTAGTCTGTAACTTAAACAGAAACCTGTACAGAGTAAAATCAATTATAAAATTCTGGACTTTCACTCCTTGTGAAATCTATCTATTTTGCAGGTGTTGGTGACATCAAAGAGAAAAATTGGCAAGCTGCATGACCCCCAGACACAGCTCTCAAGCAGCTGCAAAACCACAAACCAATCAGTATCAATCTCTCATAATTTGCGGCTTGTAACTCCCTTTTCAGAAGCAGCCAATACGTGGCTCGTATTTAAGGCAACAACCAATCCAATGGACCCACATGGAGCTCACATGGAAAAACTAGGACAGTGTGTCCTAAAACCTTGCATGATCAATTATTTTAGGGAGACAGGGAACTTCTATGGGAGAATATTATAAATCTTCGATAAAATCACCATAACTAGCGATTTTTTTCCAGATCAAAGTCGGAATACAAAGAATATTCTTTGAACTCACCAACAGTTAAGTTTCAAGCAGAAACTGTGGTAAATAACACATATTTTCTAAGTTTTATTACAGCTGCTAATACCAATTAATTACAGGCAAAGACAATTAATTAGCCGGTATGTAACAAAAAACAAAGGTATTCACACCTGGACGTGACCCAGTTGCTTCAAGCTGCTCAAAAAAGGTATAAAAGGCAGCGAAAATTCTCATTTTTTGTGAGTGCCTGAACATTAGTAGTTTGGGTACTGAAGTGAAGTAAGAAGAGAAAGATGTTGGGAAGCAGATGACTCACATTCTACTTAAACATGGGAACACCACCCCGGAGGTTTGGGTTTAAGCCGAACCCTCACGTCCAACCTGTGCAGTTGAAGCAGAAGCCTAGCGGGTTCTGGCTGTTTGCACTTGATATGAAGGAGATGTTGGGACCAGAAGGAATCCAACAGACCCACGACCTCTGGCCTGAGGTTGAAGATGATTAAAAACAAGAATATAACAGGGAGGCCACCTGCATGAGAGGCCTGAAGTGGCACAACTACACACCCAATGCCAGCAGGGTGTGATAGATCTATATCATCAATGTAACCAACATCTGGGAGAAGGCATTGAGATCATGCGTAGTGAATGCGCTGGTGGAATCAGACAGGACATGTCTTAACTGGACCACCTCATTGATGTGGTTATGCATGGCAACCACAGAAAATAAAGGCAAATCATACCCCATCCCTGTTGTTAATAAATTGTTCCCGTGTTAAATCAACAAAAAAAAAAATTATTATCAATTTCTTCAGATATTCTCCGGTGGAGTTATCCAATCTTTACATCTTTTTCCTTCTAACAGGTCACTGAGACATGGTCATGTGTCAAAGTGTTCTGTCTCTAAAGTAAAGCCAAAATTAAAAACAGTAAAACTTTGAACCAGTATCAGTAAAACAGTATCAGTAAAACATGAACCAGTATCAGCCATGGACTCCAGAATGAGTGACGATGGTACACTTCCTAACCAGCAAAACCTTATACAAATTTATCTTGACAGGTTTCAGTGTTTTCAAATGCTAAAGATTCTAGATAGAATTAGCGAGGATCCCGAAAACTCATCAAATTCTTTGCTTTATCCAAACACACATGTCAACTTAGTTGAAAATGGGTAGTATTCTCCATATTCACATCGAAACACAGACAACACCTCTATTTTCCTCAACTCTGAGGATCTTTTCAGTATATCCTTGGGTGAGTATGGTGAATTTTCGACACAATCAACTGGTTACATTGGTAACTTTGTGGATGCACCAAATGACCCAATGTATTGCATTGAATCTGACAACTCTGGCAAACTTTTGCCAGAATCGGTTAACTTGACAGATACTTATGTTTCTCCATAGACTTACATTGCAGTGGATATACAGCAAAGCAGAGAGGCTAAGAAGGAGATTGAACACATTCTACACATGTAGCATCATGTCATTGCCTCAGTTAAAATTTCAGGCCACAATGTTAAGCCTAAATGTCCAAAACTCTTTACTCAGCTTGTCTGTATACAGTTAAAGCTACATACATATTTAATTAACAAACCAACAGCTTTATGTTCATCTAAAATACATTTATTGAATGTATAACCTGTGAAGCATGCTGCTCACTGCAAATTCATATAAATTATTCATTTTCTGCACCAAATCCCATATCCCTAGTATAAAATACAGGTTGATATCAAAAACATGCAGTTATTCACTAGTATTTGTTAAAGACATGTTGTTTTAAATAATTCTAGTTAGTTTGTTTCATTGAACATCAAACCAACCAGGTTACAAAGGAACAAGACTGAAGAAGTTGTTTGGTGATGTAACACCACTACAGACATTACAGACACTACAGACATACTTATGCAGTGGAAAACAGATTAATACACTCTGGTAATGTAACACCAGTTTAAGTGCCAATAGGACACTTTAAAATTTTTTTTTACAAATTTATTCTTATTTCATATAGTACAGTTTCATTTGTTTCATCTTGTATGTACTCATTTGTTTTATATATGTTATGTACAGTTTAAGCATAATAAGTACCACTGAAGCAAAATAATCAGTTTATACTATGTGTAAACTTCCCCAAGGTAGGGAGGGATGAATGGTCCCATTTATCACATTTGCCCAAATATAGTTCAGTTTTCCTTTAAATAGATCTGCCTCTGGAGCCTCCTGTGGCAATGCAAGCTTACCTCTGACACTGTGTCAGCACTAGTACATGTACAGTACAATGTGTGTAAAGCTTTAGCCAATAGCAGCTCAGCTTGACTGAGATGCTCTAGTTCCTGAGCACCCACCAATGAGCACCTAGTTTATACTCATAAAACCAATTGTAATCAGGGTTCAGAGAGCAGAGATACAAGTTAAAAGTTAGTAAGTTAATTTTTTTCAGATACAAGTTCATTTTTATTCAGATTGTACTACTTGATTTATTGTTCATGGCATTTCTATGTATATTTATTGAACTTAGAATGTTTTGTGCAACTTGAAGTTCTACATATGTATGTATACCATTGCAACTGTAATACAAGTAGACATAAAGGACTCTGCATTCCAAAGGAAGATTTACTGGACACTCTCATTATAATTACTTGTGTTAATGCCACAGAAGCATAGAATAATAATTAACCATCAGAGACTCAGCAACCTTACCAATGTAAGACCCTTGCAATCTGTGAACATGTAAAGGCAAGTATAGTTAAGACAATTTCCCCAGGAACACAAACACAGCCCAGCTATACAATGTGCAATGCAACCAGAGTCCCTCTCAGTACCAGTATTATCACAGAGGAACTCCTCACAGGTAGGCTGGGTGTAGTTTCTGTCTGCACCACACTCAGTCACTGACAGTCATATACTGTATCATAACTGGTCACGGCAGTTTGTATGTTGCATCACCCTTAACCATATCACTGGCTCAGCAGCCCCACCACAGGTCCATCCACATGAGTACCATTTGAGTTAATCTCACTTATGTGGCTACCAATAGTTGGGTTCAATTGAGAGTAATGGCACCAAAGCCAATGTAAATGAGAATATAACATGGTGTGTTTAGTGTTTAGTGTCGGCCTGTCTTAGTGACCTACAGGTTGTCCATGCCTGGGATTGTCAGAATGCTTGGTAGAATACCAGCCACCACACTTTGTTCAGGCACTGGTATTTACAGTGCAGATCATGGCTTGTGGCAGTCCACTGTCAGATCACTAAACCAGAATGCTTCCTCTACCTGTGTCATGGGAGATTAACTTCAATAACTCCATTTTATTTTGTGGGCCTAGCAGTCAGCAAGGTTTGGCCATCAGCCATGTGTGAAGGTGGTGGGATCAGTCAGTTGGGAGAGTTCCATTGTACAACTTAATTACTTAACTAACTTAAGTGGCATCTCCACATGGAGTACCTGGTCTGCAAACATAACACAACTAATCTGTAATAATTGAAATGTCCCACACTAGGCATCTGATCAGGGCCAGAGTGACTTCATGTGTGGTCCTTCCAGTAAGGAATCAGATAGTGAAAGAACACCATGGACTGGTGCCATGTAATGCATGACGCATAATGTTCCCCCATGATGTTTGCCCATGTCACATCCTTCTGTACATGTGCAGTGCATTACCAGGGCATGTTTCCAAAAATAAATTTTAGCAGCCTGACCAGCTTCAGACCCTGACCGGGTCGGCCCAACCAATGCATAAAAACATGTATTTCAAGCACTGAATGGCTCCAAAAACTGTGTCATATGCAGCAGGACCAGCACACCATCACACATATATATATTACACTTATATTACTAATTTGCTGGGTGCCAGCATACCAGTATATTTCTAGTTGCTTAACAATCAACTATTAAATTTTCTTCACAAAATGGGAAGAAGGGTATCATTCAGACAAGAATGCCGAAGTGCTGGTGTCAGTGGACCTAATTTTTTTCTTCCCAATACATTTTTATTAAATTTACAAATTGGGCTGAATTCTACCTGTATACCCTGTGTTCTACCCTTTCTGCTTTCACTTGTAGACCTGTAACTATAAATGCATGTGTGTTTTCAGTTAATCCCCTCCCCTTTCTGGTTAAGCTGATGTGCTTCAATAAGTTCTCTGATAAATACCTGAGATGCAGTGACAAGGTGTCTGAGATCAATGTACCCAATGATTTTCTATTGGAATGCATAGCTTAATTTATGTTTCAGTCATTATGACTTGATCACAAGACTTATGGCCATGAAATAGGTTATGTGAAATATCCAACCATATTGCAGGAAAATAAAAATATACTCATATGACAAGATAAAGCAGTGCATTTTGGTGATGAATATTATTTTCAAATAAATTGCAGTCACTTCCTAATTATTTAACATCAAATATTTACATCAATTATTTTCATCTTGCATGGTCTTTACTTTTTTGCATAAATCTCTCATGTGTAAATGGTAATATATATAAGAGAAATTGCTTCTAGAACACAGTAAAGACAACAAGATGAAACATGTAATTGCAGCTGTTCTTGTTGCAATATGTTTAATAACATTGGTATGTTACCATAAAATAGCAGTGTACAATAATATCTACTGTATCACTCCAACAGTTGCAGAAAAGGCAGAAAATTATCAATCTACTACAAAAGAAATATTTTATGGTCAATGGATGCCTGAAAAAAAATTTAACCAAACTTGTAGTTACATATCAAAAAAAAAATGTTGTAATAAGGCTCAGAGTCAACATTTTGTTTTTAATGATGATAAATTAAATAACATTAATGCTGTTAAAGAATTTTTAAGTGATACCCACAATAAAAATTTACTCATGCTAGGTGATTCTCTGATGTTTGAATTTTTCAATGGGATAGCTGAGTTACTGCAGGTCAAGACAACCAAAGACATGACAAAAACTTTGTGTAAGAAATGTTCTCTTAAGCCAAGAAACAATAGCACAATAACATTTGCCAATTCTTGTGTGATTGTTCTTGAAGGAACAAATCTTTTGTCAAAGATGGAACATTGGAGAATTTCAACAGAGAAATTTATTAAGCAAGAAATAAAGAACAATGACATAATACTGTTGAATCAAGGATTACATTATGACTTGCATCTATCATTGATACAATGTGCTGTATACTTCAGTAACATAGGGAAAATGGTTTCTGGTATGAATTTTATTATTATTCTTCAAGATGTATTTATTATTATTATGTGTTATTTATTCATGTCTCTTCATTAAATCCTATTGTGGGTGTGGAAACAAAGTAACTACCTGAGATGACCACAATGGATTTAATACAATGTGATCTGAGTGCCTCATGCTGTGCTTTTATCATTAAGATGGCTATCACATCTTAAGCAATATTCGTGAAAATTCTGTTAGAAAAACTTAGTGCTGTGCAATTATATTTTTACTGTTTCATGCTACCAACTGAAGTATGCTACTTCACTAAAGTAGCCTCTCAATTAAATCAATTTGTACTAAATTTGCACTAAACGCAGTACTATCCCCAAAACAAGGTAATTTCGATCATCTTAGAGAACTTATACAGATACAAATATACAAACACAAATATAAAAATCATGTTATTATATCATCAAAACTATAAATTTCTGTATGTATTTATGCATTTCTAGATGCAGTGTACAACACAAAAAAGCAAGTTATTATAAGAAGTACAGCCCCACAACATTTCATCACTGCTTCTGGAATGGGATTCCACTGGGATAGAGACATCCCATCAGGAGACAGACACAATTGTACAACTAAAATTCCTTTTGCAAGGCCTCATCCTACAAATCTTTTCTTGAAAAATATAGTAGAAAGATATAACTTTAAGTATCTGGATAATTTTGCCATTTACTATGAGAGAGGGGACTTGCAAGGACGAATTTCTGCAAAAAACAACTTGGATTGTACCCACCATTGTTACACACCAGAAACAATCTGGCCTGAACTAGTGTTGTTAACGAGGCTTATAAGTTAGTTTATATTACGTCATATGACAATTTTTTTTATAAGAGACACCTATAATATCTCACATTTTGATACTATTTTTCAGACAAAATCAGAAAAATATAAAATTTGTTTATTTTGTACAATATATTGTGAACTCAAGTTGTGTAGTAAACTGAGAGTTTGAATTAGGGTTTAGGGTTTAGGGTTTAGGGTTAGGGTTAGGGTTTAGGGTTAGGTTTATCAGTTAGGGGTTAGGGGCCAAAGCATCCACAGCCAGCCAACCCCTAGGCAAACTGGAGTGTTATTTGATTTACACGTCTACTCCAGCTCTAATGCGCTCACACACCAACAGACCTTCAAGGACCCAGTTTGGGTGAGGGGAAGGGTTGCGTACCAGTACTATAGATTAATATTATGGTCCAATGGGGAAGCCTAAAGTGGGACCTTGTGGCTGTATGCCTTTAGGCCGGGTATAATTATGGGGCGTGATGGATTCCAATCTTAGTTAGGGTATAGGTTTGAAGCATGTTGGATCGCTGAGTTAAGATTGCTTTTTTTTGTTGGTGGAAGGTGCTCGGGGACTTATATCAAGGGTAACTGGGTCTAGTGTGTTGGGCGTACAGGTATTATTTGGGATTCGATTTGATACTGTGATATTTTGGTGTAATGTCATTGATGGGCAAGGCATAGGGTGTTGGGCAGTGTCATTTGGCAGTGCCAAGTACCAGTTATGGGCATGAACCATGGGGCAGTGTATCGAGCATTTGAATTGACCGTGGAGGGTAGGGTGTATTTGGTAGTAGATGTGAGATATACATATGATGTAGGCAATT
>JBCAUI010506250.1:0-12911 GCA_038406195.1 Haplosyllis anthogorgicola | reverse complement strand
GGTCATCATATAAAATGTACAATAATTACAAAAATAATTGAGATAAATTCACGATATAATACAGATACATGTATACTGTTAAAGTGCACTTTGTGTAAAAATTACAGATTTGTAGCTTAAATATTTACCAAGTTATACAATAAAATGTGCAAAAAATTATGGTCTTGAAAGGAATTAAGTCCCTCTCACTGGTAAGCAAGTAAATACTACATAAGTAAATACTACATAGTTTGTATGAAGTAGGTTACAATGGTCTTGAAAGGAGTAAAATAAGCACTTTTTCATAAATATCTTGAGAAATACTTATCAGATTTTTATCAAATTTTCACAGAAAGTTATTTATACATGTCTAGACCTATGTTTATAATGGTGACACTGTGTCTTCTTTCTTCACCAAGTATTTTTCAACTTGGACTTTGCCACTTCAACAGAAGTATAAATGTCTGGGCGGCTCCTCTGGCTTGTCACACATCTTGGGTAGCTCATCTGGCAGCTCAGCTTTCTTTTTGGGTCGACATCTCTTTCTTTTTATTGTCATCCTCGTCTGGTACCTTGGGGTCCTGGGCTATGGCACCTGCTCCATCAATGTTGTCAATGGCATAAGCAGCAGAGTGCGGTGTCTCCTGGGGTTCATCTCAGTCTGGGGGCCCATCATCGTCATCAGTCTGGTGCTATGGATGCTACATCGTCATAATGACTACAATGAGAATCAAAATCAAGATTACTACGTGTATCATCAGAGTGATAAACCCCGCCTGACTCATTTGGATGGCTGTCCGTACGCATCTCATCACTGTGGTTTGATTTCAGATCAGTCTTGGCTCGTTTCGACATGGTCTTGAAAGGAGGAATGGTCTTGAAAGAACTAAAACGTGCAAGTTTTCCAGATTTATGACCACAACACCATCTGTCCAAGGTACTGGGAGTTACACTGAAGGTGCAGCTGAACTGCTTTCTGATGGAAGGGGTCATCATACTCACTGTCTGTGCTCCAGTCATCCTCGGGATCCTCGTAGTAGCAGACTGTTTGCTGTTTGAATGGTCGGTTCCTATCATAATGTCTCTGGCCTCAGTTGGGCTCATCCCCGTCATTGACATCCTCGTACTTCTCATGGCTAGGGTTGCTTCTCTGGGTGCCTCATCTGTTCTCACAATGTCCTGCACCTCGGCGGCGTTCACCACTGTCTCATTGGCTCCTACAGCAGTGGCTGAAATGGCCTTCTCTGCCACAAAAGTCACACATCTTCCCGTATGCTGGACAGTCGCGCGGTCTGTGGTTGGTGCCACATCTTGTACAGGAGGTGTCCTCACAACAATGGTCTTGAAAGGAAATCTTCTTCCCTTTTTTTCTTAATGCTTTGACTTTCACTTTTACGTCTTGGGCTCCAACGATACCTTCTGTGTAGACAGGTTCTCCGTCATTGGCCTTATGTTCACAATAGCTTCTGATCACTTGCTCGTGGAGTTTTGCCTGCTCCAACACCTTTGAGTAGGTTGCCATTTCTACGTCCCACTCTGACATAATCTTCTTGACTTTGAAGTGTTTAGTGGCATGAAAGAACAGCTTCAACTGGCATGCATGTGTCTCGATTCCTGGGAACTTGCATCTCTTCACAAGCACCTGTATCCTCAAGTCGAGCTCAGCAGTCATCTCGTTGGGTTGCTGGTGGAAGTCGGAGAGGTACTCGTCAACTGTGCGTCATTGGTTTTCTGTATGGTCCAGGCTCTGCTAGAGGGCATTCCACACAACCTTCAGATCCTTTTTGTCTTCGGATGCAAGGTCTAGTGCATTGAACCTTTTCAAGCCTTCAGTGCCCAATGTCAGGATGATCTGTTGCCATTGGTCTTCTGCCTTCACCTTGGGTATCATCAGGTACATCTCCATCAGCTGACAAAATTCCTTTAATTTAGATTGGCCTTAGACTGTTTTATTGAGTACTGAACATATGTACATGTGCATGGTCATGTGTCCCTGGCAGCACTGGCTGGGTTGACCTTTATACTACTGCGGTTACCAAGGCTATGGGTAAACAGAATAGACTGGTCATAGGTCCTTAGTTTGATGGGAGACTTCACTTGGTTATTCGGCGGGAAAGAGGGCAGGATGTTACGCTAACAAAAGACACCATGTAGATTATTTTTATTGACGAGAAATATGTATAACATTTTTCATTGATGTTGTGTCGAGCAAGTAATAAGCCTGTAGACAATATGAGGAGACAGTTACTTTCCATGCATTAGGAGATGATCCATACTGAATATGGAAAACATTGACCGGAGCCATCCCCCTCTTCACTATGCGAGTAGATTCATGGTTCCACTGGGAAAACCACTGCGAACTCGGCATTAATCCATTCCACTGTACCAATCTGGCCTAAACGCAAGATTAGTGCTGTGCTGATTGCTTTCTTTTCTCTGTCACCAACAGCTAAACTACCATAAATAAATCACCGCATTCCTTTCCCCATTAAGTACAACTGAAGGCAAAACGCATTAACGTTCCCCTCCTTAGCTTATTTAGCCCCAGTAAAGTTACTGATTTATCATTAAGCATTTTAGCTTTCTGGCAAACTTTCTCGAGGCAGAGTAGCTGCAGTTTTGTTAAACACGCTTTCGCTTTTCTCATAAGCCACAATTAGACCTAGACTATGCTAGCAAATGAAAAAACAGTGAACTTTCTTGCCTAATGAAACACAAAACAACTGCTCACATACCACAAATCATCAATAAACTATTCAGTCACCACCAATAAGATAAAAGCCAAGTTGTTAAGCAAGTTACAGAAAGGTTACCTCTACAAAGTGAGTATTCATTATTCAACTAAACCAAAAACATCTCCACTAAAACTAGGTTTTCCTGGTGAACAAAACAACATGTTTATGTATCTATATTATTGTTCGAATGTATTGCCACAGCTGCTTCTTATTTATGCTGAAGAATACCCATCAATTTTGTTATCTGGTCCACGTATTTATTCTCTAATACTTATCAATTCCCTAACAAAACCAATCATGGCTACCCATTTCTTACGCCTCAGTGGAAAATTGAATATCAAACTAGAAAGAACTTTTTTCAATTTACACTTCTTTATTCTGTACATCTAAATGCTAAGTTGTATGTAAGACCAGAATTAATTTAAAACAATTCTTATTCATCACTGCTTGGGTCCATACACTTCGTTTATCATCTTGTAAATTGTCTTCTGTCCGGTTTCTTGTGTTTATTGTTAATCGGTCTGTAAATCTTAGCTTTGTGTTCAAATTTTGGACGTTGATATCCAAATGCTCCACCGCCTCCTCCTCTCTTCTTCATCACTTTACTTTTACTAGAGTGAACATCTGAGAGAACTGTTAAGGAAACATGTACACAACTTAAGAGAATTTGAAACGGATAAAACATTTACAAATGCATGGTATGTGAGTTCAAATGTTTTATGTTATTTGTTGATCATCAGTGTTGTTCATGAAACAGCCTAATTCTCTGCTATTTAAATTGACTTAAAATGATCTCACAACATGCAGAATAAACATGAGTTTTTGTGTCAAGTGGAATTTCTTTGTTCCTTTTAAAAAATAGTACGGTTTCTGAATAAAAGTACCATCCTGACTAAAAAGGTAACTGAACGAAGCCAAAAGATACCTCAACCAAGACACCATTGTCGTGCTACGATTGAAGTTGTTTTTGCACCACAAACTACGGTAAGTGGTATAATTGCAAATGTTAACATGTAACTGACATGTCACGTACATGACATCTCATACCTATAAGTACATGTCACTTCTCGAGCTAAATCTAAATGTTACACAAGAAGTTGATAAGATCATTTTTGTCATGGAACGTTCAAGGCAAACATATTAGACAGCAGTGTTAACAATATTTATTGAAGCAATATCCTATTGAACCAGTTTGCAGGTTGATGTACAAGAGTTAAATTGTGTACGCTTGCCGCCCAAATGTAACTTGTAGAACGTAATGTGTGACAATGTCCATATCCCCGGTTAATGTCTAAGTATGCTTTATTCAGGACACATGGGATCAGCGGATAAAGTCAGTCTGATGGCTGACAGTCACTGAAATTTAAATAAATATGCTGCTAATACCCATCTTGAACCGACGAGATAATTGCAGTTGGGTTGTTAAGTCTCCAATATAGTCAATTTATCATAAATCAGAAGTAGACAGAACGCACTACTGTTTCTTATGGCATGACAATTCACTAGAATGTCTGCTTCTGGGGACCATCCGCCCGCTTGATATGGGTAAAAGATTTATGTCTATCGAGAAAATATTCATTTATCTGCAGGTATGCAATCATTTTAATTCATGGTAACAGCATAACGAATGGCATGTTCTGCCCAACATGTCCGTCAATCCTGCCCAATCTTCTTGAATACGTTTTATCAGTTTCAAGGTCAAGGTCCGGTGAGCTATCGAAATTGAAAGACATGCTTGTCTGAAACATTACCTTTCACGATGAAGCTGGCATAATTGCTAGAATGTTTCAATAAACTTACAGCTTTACCGCACTGTGTGCTTATTTATGTTCCAACAATCGATCATTTCTTGATGTCTGTATTATCCAGAACTTCAGCTTTCTGTCATTTCCATAATATATCAGGACCCCACAAACTAGAGCGCACTCTAAAACCTCTCTGAACTTTTGCCGTTCCCTCTGTCTTGACCCAAGCTCAAGCATCATTCTTAAGGATTGTTCAGTTCGCGCAATATGGGAATCAACACTATTGTTTTAAAGAAAGCTAACAATACCCTTATACATATGATAATTACTCACCAGGAAAAGACTGATACCTCAAGAGAACGTCTACTCGAGCCATAATTATATTTCATAAAGGATACTCAGGTCGACAAACGGCGGTACTTTGAATCCAAATGAGAGCGCAGCCTTTTGAAGGTCTAATGTCTCCGCATCATAGATGTTCTTCAGACTGTGAGAGGCATAGGCTCTCACATAGGACTTGAAGGCTTCTTGTGCCGACTTATGTAGGAAGTAATTCTTCTCAATTAATTTCTCCAGCTGAAACAGGAAAGAAAAAGACATTTTGTGTGCAGAAGTAATCTTTATATTGTGTACCGAGTAACAAGTAAGCTAACGCATATCAAAGATCTCATTTCCACCCCTATTACCTAAGAAAATGAAAGAAATATAGTTTTGAATAAAACACGAATAAAAAGAGTAAGCTTGGTAGTAATTGAAGAGGTAAGGGTGTTTGATGCATATAACTATCAAAAGAAATTCTAAACAATTCAATGTTATACTGTCTAACTCCACGTGCACGTGATGTTTCCGTTTCGTAAAATCTCCCTTGCAACAATGGGAATTCGGGCTGGGCACAATTTTATAGCTTAACTAATGACAAATTCTTGTAACATTTAATCCTTCCGTTTTAAAGGTCACTACAAACTTTCCACAGAATCCAAACAATAAATAACGTGCTCGGCTTGTAGCGCGGGTTAGTGAATGCTAATTTGCTGTTCTCCCGACGGGGAACTTTGTGAAGCTTAGAAACGCATTTGTAACCCTCACTCAGAGATTAAGTGTTGTCAGTTCATGGTCAAACAGGGCTTAGTTAACAAATGCCACAAGTCTTCAAATACTTCTGCTGATCCAACCTTCACCAACAATTAGAATTGTTTTAGTCCTGAAAGTCGTTATTTTAACACCGTTTGTTTTGCTACTTGGAAATATTTCAGTATAAAACAACTTTGCCTAAATAGTGCATTTGGAGATTTTCTGATCGAAAAGTTTGTTTTCACGTAAGAAGGGAACAACATAAAACGATAAAGCCAAAACTTGCCAAATGCCAATGTACAAAAGCACATCAAAAAGTGATATTAAATTAAGTACCGACGGGTCAAAGAAACCCTTTCGTAACCACCGTAGCAAGAAACAAACTGTCTTTCACATGGCTAGCTTTAACCAATGACGTCCCCATTAACCTAGGCGTACAAAGGATACCAAAGATAATGCTTTTCCCATCAATTTAACATTGTTATCAAAGGAAACGAACGAAAGATATGGAAATCCGCATTAAGAAGATTTTGTCTAGCTTTTCACATTTGACCTCACATTTATATTACTATGTTCCATTGCATCAACCATGTCTCAGATATTTACAGACTGGGACATACGAACAGATCATTAACTAATGGGATTTTATACAACTACTGTGGAAAAAAAGGTTTCCCGTATTAGTTCGTCAAGAATAAGAGCTTCCTTCATTTCCGCGAGTTGTCACACGAAATATATCACAATATTTTACACAGGAGTGTCGAGTCCGCCTGCCATTAACTACATGTTCATGCCATCTTTTTATTTTCGGCCTCCTGTAACTGTCTCATTAATAAATGTTAAATACGACAACTATTGTGATGAATCCCCTTTGGTGCAAATTGTACAGTTTTCTATTGATATCTTTCTGAAATGCAAGTTTTTCGACTTACGTGTCAAGTTATTTTTTTAATTACGTTGCAAAAGCCAGATTTTTTGGGGTTGAAATTTGATACGGATTTTTCTTCTTGAAACAAAAGCCAATCAATTCCTTAGTGTGCACGGTGCGAGAATTTTCAAGATGAATTACTCACACATCATGTTCATGAAGCGACATGCATATTTATTTCTAAATACTAACCTGAGGCTGTATATTAGCGATTTTGCTCCATGAGAATTCAAACTCACTGAGGGGGACCCTGGCTTGTTTGAGATACCTCAAAAAGCCGAGCTCTTCTGGTCTGAGGATGAGTAAGGCATGACCGACTCCTCCTTCACCCCTCGCAGTCCTTCCCACTCTGTGGATGTATTCCTGCAAGAAAAGAATTAATTACCATAAGAGAAAAACGTACGGCATATTCATGTCTTAAAATAAATGTTTACATTTAACATTCACTATATCGATCGAATGGAATTCAAGTTGATTCATCATAATCAAAACGTGATGTTATACCTTCGGATCATCTGGTGGGTCATATTGTACAATCCAGTCCACTTCCGGAATATCTAAACCTCTTGCGGCCACATCCGTACACAGAAGAATCGCTTCTTTAGCATTGCAGAACTGGAAAAATGTTTGGGTTCGTTTCGCTTGCTTCTGCTTTCCCTACAGATATTTTAAGCGAGAAAACTTTACAATAAAGCCTACGACAGTAATTCCCAGTACATCTTTAGCTATTATCACATATGTGAAACTTATTATATCTTCTTCATCTCAGTGCAACTTTTTATGGTTTTGTGCAAACAGACGTAACAAAAGTACCATGCGATCTCATAGGTAAAGGTGGTTTAAATTAATGCTATGTAAACCACGTTCTATTGTTGGTGACCTTTCGGGATTACAAGTACATATAAATGAAGAAATCCACCACTGTATCAGTTGGCAAACAAAACGACAATGGCACAGAACACTTTTGCATAACATGTTTCTTCAGTGAAAAAAAATCACAGCAAAGTTTAAACTGAAAGTGGTATTCACCATACAACTGCGCAACACATTCAGATAGGCATATGATCGTAACTATGAAAGGATCCTTTTCTGAACACATAACTATCAACACTGGCTATTGAGAGGCAATCGCAGGGGCCCAGGTTACGCTTCCTATTCAACAAGAGTAGATTCATGGCGTCCATGGGGACTACTACACTGGATGATCCTCATCCAGATTTCATCTCAACCCTAAATTGATCCATTTTGCCGTGACATGCTTGTCTAAATGTGACATGCTTGTCTAAATGAAGCATTAGTGCACATATGGGTGCTTTCCTCCCAAGCCTCCATCACTTCAACTGATGTAACTGAAATCAATGCATTTAGGGCCCTGTCCTGTTGCATATTATCAAAGTAATTGGGTTTGTACATGTACTTTGGCTGAAAATAGCAAAAGTACGGCGCTTGATGGGTTATTTGTAGCACTTTCATTAGTTGTCTCTACTCTTAGAAACCTGGCATGCACACACCTAATGATTAAGCTTTTATGGATAAAAGTATGAACATGAATTACGAGACCACCAACTTCTAGCAGTGCAAGTAAAACCATGGTACGGATTCAAAGAAACAGCTGTAAACGGGCCAAATTTGAGACGCTACGTCCAATCTGCCATCCTCGGCATTTAGGATACCGCTATCATTTGAGCGTACTACGAAAATACGCATTAACACATGTTAATTTACCGAATAAAATTCTCTGTATTGTTCCCATTATATCCCAATTACCCAGTTAAGTGCTTAGGTTTAGCCGCAGCTAGGGTCTGTACCGTGTATAAATAACACCGTGACTGCTGAAGCGGTTTCTGGGCTAATGAAGCTTCAATTGTTTGCATACCTGCAATCAGCCATAAACTAACCAGTTAATACTAATACCGCTTTGATGTACGCGAAAAACTCCACTGAAAGACTGGTGGATACATCAACAGATTAGAGTGGATATTCATCACTTGCACTCGAGAAAAACAATTATTGGAGAGAAGCGGTACAAGTTTTTGAGAATTTACATGTGAAAGAAATGGTTCCACAAAATATGCACTGCTTTATACTCTTCAGTCACAGCTGTCCCTCATTAATGCTAAACGGCAATCATTCATTATATCACTAAAACAGTTCGTGAGCTTACTTCTATTTTAAATACCAGTCTCAAATGCTTTTGGCAATCGGCAGTAATTGTTATGTCACTCCTGTTAACTGGACACAAAAACTTACATTTGATTTCTCTTGGTGGTTCCTTAGGCGTGCTTTCGAAAAGAACATTTCTTTCCCTCACATGTTCTTTCAAATAATGGGACAATTCGGAAAAGAATGCCGTCTTAAATCTCCAGGATGGACCAGTTTTAAAGAAAAGGTTACTGGAATGATACATCCTGAAGAAAAAGTTGGAGGTAAAAGTTCAAATTTACGATTCCAATCCATTCTATGAAGTGGTAATAACACAATTATGTTCATAAAATTTTATCATAAAATATCTACCTACAGCTCTCTTCATTGATGTGTTATTAATAAATCTACTGTATGTGAACTATTCACAACCCAACAAAAACATCTTAGGTCGGGATTATCTTCAGATCTGGGCTTAACAATGGGAAACCTGGTGTACAAAATAAAAGAAGGCTTTACAATCGTACATAATGACACGTTATGTAGATACCGGTATTGATCGATGAAATAACGTACTATTAGTGTAAGACTTAAGACTTCAAGCATGCAAAATAATAACTGTGCGACTTGCTTGAACTTGAACATCAAACACCATCAACGAACGCCTTGTACACGTAAATAATTACTTCGGATCAGAATTGTATTGTATTAAAAGTTTCTATCAGCTTACGTTATGTATGAGGAAACATTACGGAAGTCGAATTATATGTATCAAGCTGTGCTAACATTCCAAATTAGTGACACTGCCAATTGCAGTCGAAAATGGGAGTTATCAGCAAATACAAATACGTTGTACCAGGCTCGGTTACGAGCCGGCTCAACTACGCGCGTGCGTAACCCAGCCACAGCACAATCATGCTCCCAAATACACACTTGGGTAAATTGTTGAAACTTAGCGTAGAAAGTCATGGAAGGTTATTTCACACACACTTTGTGTTGGTGTTACCTTACATTTCTCAGAAATAAATAAATACGGTTTGCAAATGTCATGTAGTAATAATTGTAGATAAATGAACATAAAAAAATAAAAATGTAAATTTATCTATTTGTCAAAGTGTCATGTAGCAAATATAATCATAGACAAATAAATTTATTTATTCATTTTCTATCATTTTACATCTAATCATTAAATTTAAATAAGTCAATCAATTTTTTATTTAAATAAATTGATTTATTTTATAAAAGTCTTTATTTAACTAAATTGATTGATTGATTTAAATTTAATGATAGTTGCAAACTATTATTAAATAAATAAATTGATTTAAAATTTAATATTTAATAATTGTAAAATGATGTACAATAAATAGATAAATTTAATAAATAATAAATTTAGAAACATGATTATTTACTACATGACACTTTGACAAATAAATAAATTTACATAATTTATTTATTAATTTTTAAATTTATCTACAATTATTACCACATGACATTTGCAAACCATTTTTTTTTATTTCTGAGAAATGTAATGATACACATAGTATGTGAAAAATAACTTTCCACGACTTTCTCAGCAAATTTCAACTATTTACCGGCGCATAGTTGAGACCGGCGCGTAGCTGAGACTGGAACAACGTTGAATACGCGTATTCACTTCCATCACTTTAAATAATTTGGTGAAGACTACATAGGAATGCTACAGTATTTAGATTACTATGTTATCTATGGAATCTAATTTCAAGACAGCCACTCATGCAGAAAGTTTATCTGAGCTTTAAATCGCTTCTTAAACTCATAATAACTAGTTGAAGGGCAACTTTTAATAATGAGTTTTAATTTCAATGGATGGCAACAATGATTTATAACTAGTCTTCTTGGTAGTAAAAAAGCATTGTAACGAAAATGAAAAATTGATGTTGATTATCTTCAAATCTCAACATAATCACAAAAAAGGGCAGGGACGCACTGAACCGACTTTTGGGCAAACCATTTTTCACTCATCTCAAATTTCTGCGCATAAGAAAGAGATTGTACGCCTTTACTTAGGATCTTTTAAGGGACCTCACATTTTCTATTTTTCTCCGCGAGTAACTTGCGCTTTTTGCAGGCAATGAGTCCGGATGGCGGAGGAGATCTCTTCGGATATGACAGGTTTACAAAAGGTCAAATCCAGCAATTTATCTCATTATTGTGAGTGTTTGAGCTGTCTTTGTCCGCAGATGCTAAGTTAATTGTTTGATGTCGGCTATAGATCTATAATAACCTGCTCTTTGACATGTAGCCTTTCTCCATATCACAGGCAATTCTCCTCAAGTGCTCCTCTCGTTAATGGAAACTATCGTGGAATTGGATATGTCTAGGCCCTTACATTACAACAGTTATAATATCTCTACCTCTGTATACCAGGTTAGGAAGCAATTGATATCAAAAGTCGCCCCGTTTGACCAATGTCTCCATGCTAAGAAGACACATTTGTTATTGTTATCAAAAGAATTGAAGCTGAACCTCGTGATTCATATGCAAAGAATCTTGGCGTCGCCCAGAAATCAAAAACAACCAGGAAGCTATATTAATATTATTATTTCTTAATTTGATTATCTTGCGATGAAGTTTTGAATTTTTTGACTATTCTCAACCGTAGTTTGTTAACCTTTGTCCAGCCTAAAGCATTTAATTGGTTGCATTCTTAAGACAGCTGGAGCGTGGTCTCATGCATTTAAGGGGGAAATAATAGTTCATTCTTGCATGTCAAATACCACTTTAAATAGATCGGAATGTGAATAATTGTACACCATAAGTGGCTCTTGCATATTTCGACTGCTTGCATACATATGACACGAAGGCTTAAGCTTTATAGTTGATCAATATACGAGAGTTAAATAATTTCAACCTATTGAACTAAAAGCCGGATCAAAAAATAAAAAACTTTCACTTGACTTATTCATGACCATTTCTGAACAGTTCTTCAATATTTTTCTCACTCAACTGGAAATTTCAGCAAACGTTTTCTGTGCGGTAAATTATTCATATTCACAAACCGGTTAACCGCTGAATAATTCCTCTGAAAATCTCTTTATGCAAACACATTCTCAATTTTGTATTATTTTTGTGGTATTTGAAGAAAGCTAAAACCCTTCACACAGGCATCTTCACTTCGTTTAAATTACAACAAACTACCCAATTATACAGCGCAGATCCATTCAAATAAAATATTGCCACGGGGCTATTCTATCATGTACCGAAATGAAATTGCGCAAGGTTCCAGTCTTTGCTGAATAACAACCCATCAATTTAATTTGCATTTATCATTCCATACATATTTAACCAAGGGAGCTACATAACTGGTTCTCTCAAGATTAATTATATGTTTAAGAGGGCCTAGCTGTTATCCTTGGTTGTACCTATTTTCCATAAATCAGTTAACTGATTTTCCTTTTGGGCGTTTAGTTTCATCGTGGAATAAAACTTATCAATTCTGTAAAAGTTCATTAAGCACATTAATCTATCAAACGAAGACTTCCGTCATGTATGGTACTTTTGCCTGAGTAAACTCGGTTACACATTTATTTCAATTGCACAACATAGAGCGTTCATTAAAAACGTAAACGCATAAATTTTGACAAAGCCAAGGCTTGAACATTCTTGATCTGCGCCGAAGGCTTCTTGGCATTTGGTCTTGGTTCAGTTAACTGTCTAAGTATGGGGGTGACAGCTTGAAATGCAACAGGTAAGAAACAACAACAAAGTTTACTTCGCAACAAGAAAGTTTCTCTGCACTGCGGTGCCATCTGTTATTAAATGCCAGCGTAAAATGTATAATGTGCACAGCAAAATATAGGAAATTTCATGTAATTTTTAAATGTTTTTCATGTGTACTCGTCTATTTCTCAACCACATTTTACCTCCCTTAACGTGCCGCACGTAACGCTTGTTTAAAAATGTTTACAAATGCTTACAAATACAATTTACGTGATATGAAAGTGATACAAGAGACAACAGGTGTAATAGCTGCGCGTTAAGCTTTTCAATTTAGTACTGCGCATTAATGAAAGTGCACCTTATATTGGTTTAACATTGTACATACACACTTGTCTACCACCAGCATGGTGTTGTTCAGCAATAAAGATCTGGATCATTTAAAGTGAGATTTCTTTGTTCTTTGTGATCCGCCGACTATATGATGTCAGAAAATAGGAGAGGATCCAGTGCCTGTGTAGACATCCAAAGTCCATTGAATACATGTGTTTTTCAGGTGGTATTTTCAATTTTATCTGCATGACCTTGATCCAAGGGTGACATTATGCTGACTTT
>JBCAUI010506239.1:0-12912 GCA_038406195.1 Haplosyllis anthogorgicola | reverse complement strand
CTCCAAAGACCAAGCAAACCAAAATCAAGAAAGAAAAAGACAGTGAGGAAGGCAAATTGTACCACTGCACCACTGCTCACTGCCCAAAGAAATTCTCCTCCATGCAAGGCCTCAAAGCTCATATGGTGGGTTCCCATAACTTGCTAGTGGAACATATGTGTAATACATGTCACAAAGTTTTTGATTCTGTGTGTGCTAAAGACAAGCATGAAAGGTCACACACACAAGATGAGGCAAAAGAAGGGAAACTTCATTTCTGCAGATTTGGGTGTCATTACTCCTCAACTAGGGCCTACGGTGTTTTCAAGCACCATGAAAAAATGTGTGGCAAGAACCCTCTGAACATGTATACTTGTAAAACATGCATCAAACCAAAGACCTGTGCAACAGCTGAAAATCTGATTAGGCATTACCAGTCATTTCATAAGCAGTGAGGGCATACCTTAACAGAAAATGGGATGGCAATGCATAAAAAAATCACAAACACTAGGTAGTGCCCAACCAGAGTTTCTGTTACTGCAAGGATTTTCATTTACATCATGTTGCAAAGTTTAAATCCTATTTAATTGGTGTCAACTTGATGATTTGCATCATCTGAGTTGTTCAGTATTGCAGTATAGCAGTACACATCGATACTTTTTAGTGTGTTTTACTCAAACAGTCATGTAAAATTGTGTTATGACACTTTGCATCCTACGAGTTGTTCAGTATAGTGGTGCACATCAATACATTTTAGTGCAGTGATGTGAAATAGTGATATATGACTTTTTATTGGTTTGAATCATCACAATACATATGTTTGTATCATACATGTATGCACATTAGTGCAGTTGTGCAGTTATCTTTAATTTATTGCCATGGCCTCACAATTTAATTTATTATATGACACAAATGTTTATTATCAGCAAGGACAGTGTTCAGTATCAGTAGTGAAAAATTTTCCATGTCACTTGTAATGTTTTGATTAACGCAATTTCTATTAACGCATCTTGATTTAAAGTGATTTAAAGAAAAATACCTAAAAAGAGTAAGCCTTGTGATGTAACATGACGCACCATTGTTCAGTATCAATTATGATACTGTTTGCCATGTCCCTTGTAATGTTTTGATGATTTGCGCATTTCGCTTGTCCCGTAATTGACTGTTGTTTACTGATGATTTGCACACTTTCCTGTAGTTGTCATTAACTGTTCTTTACTGATTAATCTTACAATGTAAAAATTCTATCAACACAACTTGATTTAAATTGATTATAAAAAAGAAAAATACCAAAAAACTATGTAGTCACAGTTGTAGATGCCTGCCGGCACTAGCATTGCACATTCATGTGATCTGTCTTCTGTATGGATAATGTTGATAGCATTTGGCATATGCTGCTTGATACTTAATTGTTCATGTTTTTATTTTTCGATGCATATCAAAAAACCATGTATACTTTTAAAGTGGTAACACGTATTGATGTTAGCTCAGTTCATTGTGAACAAAGATGTTTTTCTTGCCATCATTATGTGTAAATTTGTGATGCATATGGATAAAAAGTCAATTTGGTGTTAACAAATGTGCATTTATAGGAAAAGTTCATTGTTTCAAAGGTTAAATCCTAAAGGCATTGTCAATGAACAAAGCTGTTTTTCTTATGATGGATACATTTAATCATGTAATGCATATTGGTAAAATATAACTTTAGTGTTCACAAATGTGCATTTATTAGCAAAGTTGATTGTTTCAGAGTTTAAATCCTACTTCATGGTAGGTGGCAATTGCTGGTGTGATGTCATTTTATTGAGTTACATGTAAATATGTTCCCACATTCATTAGATTAAAAAAAATTTAAAATGTTCATCATTTGGTTGCTCACATCATTTCTGCATCAAAATTGAGCCAGTTAGCATCAGAATTAACCATTTCATGCAAGGCAGACAGTTTCAAGCCTTGTCTAGTTTCAGGCAATATCAGTTGCTCATTCACTTTGTAATGCAATGCACATATTCCAGTAACACCTTACAAAGGTGCATTTCCCATAGTAATGTCATCCCGCCATGTGCACGTCAATGGATTGTGCATGTCTATGTTGTCGAAGAAGTGATCCTTGTAGTAGTCATTCCCATCATCAATTTCCCACTTGCATCCAGGTGGTACAATTTGTACTGGGTATTTCCTCTTACTGGATGTGAAGTAATGAAAACCTCTACAAAGAAATAATACATAATTAATACTTGTGAAGCCATCCTCTAAATTTGCATTGAAACCAAGGCATACATGTATTGATTAGCATTATGAAATGTTATGGATAATTATTTGTCATCCAAAGAAAGTGTGCCCTAGCACATACATGGATCGAATTCATTATGAAATGTTATTGATAAGCATTTGCCGTACAAAGGAAGTTGGCACTAGGGGATACATGTATCAATTAGTGTGATCACAATGTTTCCCTCATCAATTTGTGTCAGAACACAACTTATTTGCTTGGAATGTGTTTGTAGTGATTTAGTTTGCAGACCTTTGATAACAACCATGGAACATTTGCAGCTTTGGGGATCCCAAGATTCTCTTTGTCCAGTGCAACAAGATCGCTAAAGAAACTCTCATTTGTCAGCGTTGACAAACTTCGATGATTATATGTTCCTTTCGTAGACTGGCCATACAGTTAGATGCAAGTGCAAATGTTCTGCAAAATTGCTTCAAATGTGAGGTTAGACAATCCATGAACATGAGTTCTGGTTAAACTAGGGAATGTGTCAAAATCTAATCCTTCTGTCAAAAGGTTATGCATATCGAGCAACCCTTCTATCCTTGTTTCAGTGCTAATTCCATGGTAATCACATGACATGAACCATGTTCAAACCATTTTCACAAAGTTGGCTTCTTTAATATCACCATTTCCATGCATCTTGCTCTCTACTCCAAATCCAAAGAAGCGTTTGGAGAAGGCTACATTTTGACAATCTATGTTGTCATACACTATTGAATGACTGATGATTTTGGGATTTTTGTCAGCCACCTGTCTCCATGCATTTGTAGATGCTAGTGCTATGCTTTCATTCTTTATGCATGCTGTGTGCAAGTTTCCTAACATATGACTCAACATCCATTGTCTGTGCTTCAATTTCCTGCCCCTCAATGTTGAATTCTGGTATGGAAAAAGATTCACATACTTCAGAACTTTTTGGTATTTCATAATGGATGTCAACATGGGAACGTTTTATCCATTCTTCTGTATATATGCAGTGTAATGCATTAGCTATTGATACACACAGGCAAGTGACTGGATAGTCCTCATCTAGCACAAAATTCATCACTAACTGCTTTAGTGAAGTTACACATTTGTGGATTTTTTCCTTTTGTTTGGGAACTTGTAAAAATGCCTTCCCACCAAATGCAGCAGAAATGCTGTTAACCATTTCAAATTTCTTCATTTTACTGGTTATCCAGTTCCTTTGTGTGTAGTGATGTAGCATCAATGCTATTATTTTAAGTTCTGGAATTATCGCATACTTTGCCAATTTTTTGGAGTTCTTCAATATGACTGTGTACAGGTGACTTTTGGAAACTCCTCCACTCCTCATTCAATTCAGATAGCTCATTTAGCACATCTTTCAGAAGAGCAATACCTTGATCATTCAAGTAGCGACCTAGATTATCATCAATATCTAAATCTGGCAGTTCATCTTCTCCTAGAGTTTCATTTTCACTTTGAATTTCCTGCTGAATTTCAAGGGGTAGCAAAGATAACATATTTTCTTCACAAGGCTGAAGATCTATCATTTCCTGAGTAGGGGTTTTAGTTAGATTTGGATCTGGTGTTTCATCCTTCCACAATTGTCTGCATCTGGGAATTTTCAGTGCTCGAGTAGATGCATTTCAATGAACCAGAAGGTTACACAACAATAGTGTCCCCATCATCAAAGTAAGGATGTGCTTTTAATGCATCTCTGTCTCCAGTGCAAAGACCACACACTTGAAATATTTGATTCAGTAAACTTGCTTTCGATTTGTTCTTGACAGGATCCCAACTGCATTTTTGTAATTGAAACTTGGTAAGTGGAAATCCATCCCTATCTTCCAAAACCAGCTTTGCCCATTGGCCATCATAAACTTCACAAAGTACTTTTCACAAAGTACTTTTCACAAAGTACTCTCTTCTTCAATTCATTTTGACATTGGTCAACAAGTGAATGCAACTGTTGATTATTTAATGAAGATCCTTTCATAATGTATGCCATTGGAGCACAATTTGATTGGCTGGGTTCAAAAATTCTGTCTGTGTTGCTAATCATGAAAACTCCAATTTCAGCAGCTTCTTCTCCTGATGTATTGTATAGGTCTTAAAGTATATTGATGCCTTCTGTGCTTAGGTCATTGCAGTCCAAGGTAAATTGTTGGTAGCTGTAATCCTCCCCAGAAATTGCCACAAGCAGAGTGTAAGGTGAGTTTTTGTTGCGTACTGGAAAATCTGTGTCAACACCCCTCAAAGAGGGGATTTCTCAGACAAATCTGCTATATGTTTTCACAAAGGACTTAATTTCTTCTCTTAAAACTTTCAATGTTGCATGTAATCTAGTCAGAATGTTTATTTTGTCATCACCATACAGTTCATCCCCAAGGATCAATATGCGTTGCAACAGAACATCGTCACATCTGACAATGATGAGCATGGTACTTTTCTGCATCCAACAAATGTACCACAATTCAGTCATGTCAAGAACTTTCATCTCTAAAAGGACATGGCGGACATAATACATTGGCAATTCATAGTGGGGGTATTCACATGTGCCATTTTCACCAAAAGGGCATTTGATTTGGAATTGTATTTGGAATTAGGGAGTTAAGGTGCCCATTAAGTTTTTAAAAAAACTTAAAATTTAAAAAACAATTTAATTTAACAATTTAGACTATTGAAATAAACTTGATTAAAAAATATTAAAGACAAGTTTTTAAAACTAGAAAAAATTTTCTCAAAAACTATTTTTCAGTGTAAAATTTATCTTTTTTTTTTAATATAAAAAACTCTTTATGCAAACATATTTTAATAATTCCCAAACCAGGCCTTCTGGAAAGCTCTTTCAATTCTCCTTTAAGTTTTACTTGAAGTTCAGGCCTAATTAAAATTTAATGGAGTGCTTATGAACCCAGGGGTCATTGCTGAGACAAGGGATAAAACACGATTGGAGCGTGGACTGATCATGACCGGGAAGCGCCCCTTAGTGCAGCGCGTTCCTGAGACAGGATGGTGTTTGAGACTGTTACAACGTATTCAGCCCATAACTTTTGTAGACATTCTCCCGAGCTGTAATGTAGATGTAGACCAACAGTCTTTGGACATTAAGAGGTAAACCGAGTGCAAAGAAGCCTATACATTATAACAACGCATTACTATACAATTAGCCTGAATTAAATTTAATGAGACGTTTTTACCGTTTTGTAATAGGATCCATTTCTTTAAGTTTAAATACTGCGAAATACCCACGACTACCGTTCTGTGTGGTCAAGCTATTCAAAGGCCTTTAGTGTTTACTTTGCAAACATATAGGATTCGCATTAACGTTTTTTTTATTTTAAAAGAATCACAGGAATCGTCTCACTTTACACAAAAATGTAAAACAGTAAAAAGGATATTGCTAAGTCAATAGTTATGACCGTCTAAACTTTAAAAAATAATTTTTTAAACCTAAAGGCAAATTGTAGCCAGACTAGTTTAAAAAGAAGGCTTTTTTTAACATCTGCGTGGCCCCACAGAAACTTAAAAAGAGAAAGCTTGGCATAATTTGACACTTTTAAGAATTAAGAAATAGTCTTCGAATCGAGAGAAATTCAGCGTTGTGTTATTGAAACGAATGAAAGACATAATAAAAGTATCCTTGCTCGAAATATTTTAATAGCTATGTTTTTATCCTCGTGCGACCATCTCAGTTTTTTATGTATTTTTTATGGTTTTTTTGTTGTATTTTTTTCTATTTTTTATTTTTAACGATTTTAGAAGTTATAGATTTATCAATTTGATGTTAGTGACTTGTCTTGAACTAAAGTGCCTTTCATTCATGGGACTACTGACTTTGACTGTGGAAGTTAAAGCCAAATGACTTTTCCAGTCAAGTCAGGTGAGCCAAGCTCTCATTTTTAAAGCAATAATCAGCTCAGGAAAATCCAAGTAAATTTGGAACATTGAAGATGAAGGGACTTTCTCTCTGTTACAATGATACGAGTGAAAGCAAAGGTTGAATTTCATGACCATACCGGAACATTCGGGGCTCACGTTTGGGTTAGCCGAAATTGTCCGCCTTTCTGGAACGTGTTTTCATGTGTTTTAAATGCTTTTCATGACACAACGGAGGCGTATTCACGATCTCCATTGTTTTCGTCTCTGTTGTAATTCTAAACGAAGTATATAACATTGGCGGATGCAGTTTTTGCCGATTTCCCCCCATTTTTTAGGGGTTTTTCGAAAAAATTTGGGTTGGCGCTCCCCTACGGGAAATCCCGGATCCGGACCTGTATAAAGAAATTAAATCAATAACATCAAGTGAAAATAGTCACTGTCACATCCAAGGACGTAACATCACGATTTGTCTGATAAAGCATGTATATCTTGGTGATACAGCTTGTACTCCTTGCAAAGCAATTTCAAATTAATTGAAAACTTAAGAGGGACTTGACTTTGTAGTCACGAGTAAGTTGGGAGGTTTGGTCAACAATTGATGTTTGTATGATATAAACCCATGAACTGCTGGTCCAAAGCTCACCAAAGCCTGCTCACTCAGTGTTTGAAAAAAAGTGGGATGTGCGTCCAGGAACTGCAACGGTTGCTTCCAAATCTGCTTAAAAATCTGAACATTTAACACCCATTTTAGAAAGGGACCAACTCAAAAGCGCCAGGTAGTTTAAGAATAACGGAGCATTCGTCACTTGTTTGTCCAGCAGTCAGTTTTATTCTCTGCAGAATACATGGACTACAGTTGCTTGTGTTGTTTGTACAGCGTTCATCATGGTGTACCTATTTTGATTATGGAATTTTGAACTTTGACGCCAGATCCATCGTGAACGCACCGCTGTCGTTTTGTAATATCGGCGGAGAGGGGGGGGGGGAATTAATGCAAGTTCAGAGCCTTTCATTTTTCAAACAATAGAAAGTCATGTGCAGTACACGGAATTCGTTTAACACGGCACTTAAGGGGGCTCCCTTACACACCCTTATTTACACAATTGACAAACAAATTACTTTGTTTAAGTCAAAGCTACGATGTAGAATTCGATTGTTCAACAAAATGATATCAGTTTCAAGAGATGCGTAAAGCCATGTGAGAAAATACAAATCTAAAGTGCTTGTGGTTACGTAGTTCCGGTTCGTCTACACTTATAAGAAGTAAATAAATAAGTAAATAAATATGCCACATAAATAAATGTAAGAATAATGTATAACTTGCTTAAAGCCATTAATAATTATTTGTGATGATAAACGTTGTTGTCTGCACACACATAAACGCATGAATATTTGAAATCTTAATGTACAAGTTAGTTTCGTAATGTGTATCAGATATCATAGAGACCTTTTAACATGTCATGTATGTGATGTATGAAACAATAAATCACAGAACAAAGGTAATAGAGATCAACTGCCCCGATTCATTGCAGAAACATATACATATGTCTACATATGAAAATTTATGAAGAGTACACAATAGCAGATAACAGAAATTTAAATTATTAAACTGGATATTGCTATATTGTGGTTATGTCACATTCGGCTAATTACCTTATAATCAGGTGCTGGGACGACAAATGAGAAACTACAAGACCAAATCAATTGCTTGTACAGATAACAGAACAGGTTTTGACAATTGCAGAAAATTTTTCACTTGATTTTGAAACTTATAATTGTAACATAAAGGTAAAAACAGCAAAATAGTAGAGAGGGTGTCCCCAAATCGAAACACAGGGTCAAACGAAACAGCTATGGGACATGCGCCATATTTTTTAAAGTAATTTCTTGTTTCGTTTGGTGGTGATATCTATGGATACTTGAGGCCAGCACCTACAAATATAAACACCTGCGCCCTCTTGTGGATTGTACTTGCTAGGTAAGCAGACACCATTTGTGTTGTAATTTTCTGTGTTTCATTTGAAACCTGCTTAAGCAAACGAAACACCACTTTTTTGGCTAAGGTTCCCATTTAGAAATAATGTACAGTATCCAGTGAATGTCAATGCTACAATACTTAGTGGCCCCTGAAGTAACTTGTCGTGTAAAGAGACATTGATTGTGAGTGATAATAGAGGGTGTTAAAAAATGTTCCAAGTCAGTAAACCTTCAAATAGTGAGTTTGTCCCCAAAACACCTATGTACCAATATTGAAACAGGAAACAAAATATTTCATTTGTGTTTCATTTGGTAGCTTTTACTGTATTTCTATCAGATTTAATCTCAGTTTTAGCAATTTTAAGCTGTTTCATTGCACTGTATCACTTAATCTGACTTCTCTCACATGTTTTACACCTTTCAACCTGCATTTTAACCCATATTTAACCATTATGTAAACTTAGAATAACATTTTGAGTGTATGATTTACATAAAATAGACATAGAAATAAATATTTAGTTACCCATTTCCTTTGCTATTTTGAAATACCCATTTCATTTGGTATTTTGTTTGCCCTTTTGTGTGTTGTTTCGTTTGCTGTTTCATTTGCTGTTTCCTTTGCCATTTCCTTTGCTGTTTCCTTTGCTGTTTTGTTTGCTGTTTCCCTTGCTGTTTCCTTTGCTATGAAAGGAGTGATTCAAAAAGAGTGCAGAGACTTATCAGCAAAGAAAAGAGCTGAAAAAACTAAAACTAAGGCAAAAATTCCCAAAAGAAAGGCTGTAACCAAGCAAAAAGGATGACAACAAGGAGGTCCAAAACTGTAAAACAGTGGAAAATAAATGATAAAATGAAAAGAAACTGTGTTAGAATTGATAAAATATGGTTAAAATGCAGTAAAAGCTTTCAAATGAAACATTTCATTTGCTGTTTCGATATTGGCACATGGGTGTTTCAATATTGGGACAAACTCAATTTTGGGACCATATTTCATTTGAAAAAGTAAATGGCTCTAATTTTGAAAAATATAAATAGAAATGAAACACTATTTGCGGTAAAACATCCACATCAATGGTCTCTTTATTTTAAAACTGTTTTTTACCGATAGAAAATACATGTATTTGAAGAAATACGGCAAATGGGATACGGTCTCTAGAATTTTCTTGAAGAAAATTAAAAGATAAAATCAAAATCAAATCAAAATCAAAGTTCAACTGAATTGTGAAATAGAAGTGAGACAAAAATGTGAAATGTCGACTTTTAATTTGGAATTGTTAATTTGTACCTGAAATATGAAAGGAATCCTTTTATCAAGAGAATACGCAATTGATCAACTTTACCGAATAAAAAGTTTTGAAATGTCTTGCAATATCAGCACAAATAAGTGCTAAATCAGACAGTGTAACGTGAAACTGTTTCATACGAAAAAGTAAACCAGAGATACAAAACCTAAGGTTGCAATGAATTTCGAAATTTTATTATCTTGTTCTGAAACCGAAAGCTGATTGCGCCGACAATTTATCTGCCAAAAGACTCACTTAAAGCTAAAGTGATTTTTCGGATCGCCAGTAAACAAATGAGAGCAATTTCAAAGCTGGCCTTTTATCAAAGCTGCTGGGGAGCATTGTAAATCTTGATGGAAGTTCCTTTACCAAGAAAACGAACATTCACTGCAAACTGGTTCGACAATAAAATTGTCACGTATCTTCATAATATCTCACAATATCTATCAGTTTGAAAATACATCAAACCCTATTTCTATTTCATTTCAAGATAAGGGTTCCAGCCAGCCTGCCGTAAACACATGTACTGTACACCCCTATTCGTGGAAAAGGCAGGGGAAGCACCAGACGCCACCTTTGGATTACTACACACAAGTCAAAAAGAGTGCAGGTGAGAAATCCACCCTGGCACTAAAACCCATGGGAAAGATAACACAAAGTCCAAAACAGGGGTAATCAGTGGCCCCACAAACGGACCCTGGTCCAACAATTTATTTTAAAAAGGTAATTTGGGCATGAGATCGTATTGCAAATTAAATTCGGGATAACACATGCACCAGACAAAACCCAGCACATGAATAATGTCCCATTTGTATAAAGGTCTTTAATATTTATGGTTCATTATCTTCGTACAAAGTGTTTCAAAAACCCGAAGGAATTCGTAGATCCCTCCTGCACTCGCTTTAAAATATAGCAGCTTTGTGTGTGTTTTACAGCTTTCATCCACATTACACTCCTCCCCGGATATATCGATATCGCTTATATCGATATCCCGCTTATATCGATACAATCTCTAGCAGTCAGTCAAATTAAAATATGTAGATATTTGTTCTGCTTATATCGATATCCCGCTTATATCGATGCTATTTTTCCGCACCAAAAATATCGATACATCCGGGGACAAGTGTACTTCTGTGATAAATGTGATGTTAATCAATTGCATTAAAAGTTTATTTAAGCGTTGTTAACTCACAGTAAACGAGTGATACATTCCTTATGGTGATACATTCCTTTCAAGCTTGTTTAAGGATACGACATCGGTGTACATCATCATGGCAAACAATGTCATAAAATATCCCACTGAATTTTATTGTTCGCAATTTGGATAACAATTGTCTGTAGAATCATTTTTCCTCCCAAAGGTTTTCTTATTTAATTGTTAGCATTACTTTACCAACGCACATTTAACTAGGGGTTTCCAAAAAACCAACTATTTTGCAACTGAAACATATTTCACCTGGCAAGATACGGCCATGTTGGTCACATCGACTAGTTCAAATGCAAGTCGTTCCAAGAAAGTATCAAAATGTTACCGATATTTATGAATAGATTGGCAGTTCAGGGACCAAGTTAAATTATTGTTTTACTCTTTTTTTCCGAAAAATTTTCCAGTGCAATGTAATCCAAATGATTAAGAAATGGCCTAATGTATTCAATTCTGGCACGAAGACATCTCTTCATCACGTCCTGGTGAGAGAAATCTGTTGTCCTCTTCAACATGGCAGCCTTTAAGCTGTGCTGTCAGGCACCAGAGTAGACAGATGTCATTGTGAGAGTTGTACAGATGTTATTATATGACAGAAGTTAAGGGGCTGTCTATTGCTGGCATAGTGGACTTAAGTGCTGCTTACATTGTTGACTGCAATGCAGGACTAAAATGTAGAATTGCGGTTACTACCTTTAACCGTTTTCAATAACTGGTCCAAAGAATTACTAATACGAATATCACGTTTGATTCACGATAAATGAGCACAATTTTTAACCTTAAATTCTAGAAAGATAATGGAAAATGATTTTATTAATGAAAGTTGGCTACAACCAACAATCATACAAGGCAGTATATCTTCAAGTTAGTTTCATTAAGTATCTAGACAGTTGTCCTACGCAGTTGTCTTTTTCAGAAAACAAAACAACGAAAACAACGACCTCAAATGGTGTAAGAAAAAGTGTATCAAAAGTTAAGAGCAGTAATAGATAGTAGGGTACAAAGTGTAAGTGAAAAGGGTTTCTACCGCCCAACAATTGTGGCAGCACCTGACGGGCAATAAATACAAGCTACACTTCGTACTCTACTGAAGTTCATGGGTGCACTGTTTTTCAGCTTAAAGGAACCAGCACAGCACACACAAGGTTCATATTGAAGCTGTTCACACATCAAGAACTAACTGTAATGGTCCAAACACAGTACAATAGACTTTTTTGGCCAAAAACATTTGATACGATTTCTCGATCTGTATGCCTCACCTAATTTACAATGAATTAGCTGCGGATGACCCAAGAACTTCCATCTGGTTCAATGCTTAAATATCAAACCGTTAACCTCAATCTACTAAAGTCATTACTTTCTCCCGCCGTGTTACTTACCGCGTGCAGTTCACCAATTGCCCTATCTCATAATATTATCTTCACACTTGATGAGTTTACACTAACGTTCTTTTACCGTATCACATGTGGAGCTTGTCCTTTGCACCGACGAAGCATATTTTTTATTCACATATGGGATGGATCGTTGAAGGTGAGGAATTCCTTCGTAACTGGGTATGTAATGATACAAAGCAAAGTAGACTAAATGAAAGAAATATATTTAATAAACTGTATATTTAGGATATTATTATTATTTAGTAAAGAAAATGTAACAGGATACCTTAGGTTTTCCAAGCACAATCATTTGCAGTTTTATTGAAAAGAAAACACACAAAATACAAAACAGCTCGATATCAAAACTTTTTATAATTGATTTAAGTGTAAATAAACCATTTAGAATTATATTTCATTCAAATATTCTTTCATTTAATAGACATGTAGCCTGTGTTTGCTTTTGTTCCTTACACATTCTTTTCCGCTGTGGAAAATGTCTGATTGATCTGGGCAGATAACTATTTTGAGTACTGTGGCCTTCATGCTGGAATATTTTAGTATCTGCATACATCTTGCAAATGGCCACACACCAACAACATCACTCTTGCATGAGAAAAATTTTGTGTGATGGAAAAGTGAATTGCTTGATCTTGACCAATATTGAAAAAAAACCCGCATATGCAACGAAAGTTAACAAAGGCTACACACTAATTGGGACAATGGTTCGATTATTTGATTGTTTCCGAAATGAACAGGCATGAAATGTCCTATGAGTGCAGATTGCTTTTTACTGCATCTTCGCAGTCGCAGCTTGTACTTAAGGAAAACTACTCAATCGAACTGGTGTCTGTAACCCTTAATAACACGGACAAATAATTTTTCTTTTTCTTTTAATACAATTAGTCTTTTGTAATGAATGGTCGGGAAACAATATGTCCTCATGTCAATCCGATAGATGTATTACTTGCGTGAAGTAAG
>JBCAUI010506228.1:0-12913 GCA_038406195.1 Haplosyllis anthogorgicola | reverse complement strand
TGACAACGACAACGACGGATGACGGACAATTCATGATTCTATAGGCTCTTTGGCAATTATGCCAAATGAGCCAAAAACCTACGGACATGTTTGGTATCTGATAACGAGTTCACCAGCAAATCTCATCATCAAATTCATCACTTGTTTGATCCATTTTTTCTCAGCATCACTAATGGTCTTTCGAATGAAAGACTACGTGGTCTTCAACCTTAAAAAAAGGCAAACTTCCGGTCATCCAAGATGACGGCACATAATGACGTCATAAAATTCAACGTTAACACCTTACCACACGAGTTACTACATGTGTTGTCACATTCTCACATTTGAAAGACAAAAATAAATAAAATAAAATAATTGCCAACTCGTTTAACAATTCATATTTGCTGACAAAACCATAAAAAGAAATACCTATTGAAAATTGGCTTCCAATGTCGCAATTTATTACAAAACCACTGGTTTGTTAACACAATATGTTTTGAAGGAAATCAGCCATAATAATGTTAAAGAGTTTAGCATTGGGCTATGAGACCGGACTGTTATCAGGCAGATTATCAGCAAAATCTGGCAGAACATTGATTTGAAGCAATAAAGCCGTGTCAGATTGTATTGGGCCTGAACAATTACGATGTTATGTGAATGGGAGGCATCAATGCGCGGCTTATTCCTCCGCAGAACAGAGCCTAATAGACCCCTGGCAATTACCTAACGGAAACGCCAGCCATCGTTAGCGGCTTCACGGTATTTCTTATTAAATGTTCATGAATATTCATATTTCCTCATGGCAGTTTTGTAGATTAGAGACGACCATCATGGTTTGCATAAACGCCTGTGTTTTGTTATTTTGCTCAAATAAATTAGAGATTTCCATTTTTAATTCCCATGGTAACTAAGTAATCACTTAACTTCGTATTTTACGTAAGTGTGCGTTTTTTGGCTATTTCCGGAATTACCATGCGGCCAGGGGTTACTTAGCAGTAGTCCGTTAGTCCATGGCCATCGGATTTTGGTCAAGGACCAGTTAATTTTATGGCTCACTAGACCGGATTGACCACTAAATAATGTTTGAAATTCCATCATTAAAATAATTTTGGATGCAGACTAGTGAAAATTGAAATGTACTGGCCCGGATAGACCAGTCACTTTTTAAAGCTTAAGGGAATCCCTGCATGCGGTCCCTACTTTGTCGAACAGACACAAAAGACTGGTTTTAAAGGCAAATAGTGTGAGCGTTTCAGAATTGTGATTAATCCCAGTACGAAAACGTAGCCATTAGAAAACACAAAGAAACATCAATTTAGCCATTTCCTTCCAAAGAAATTGCACGGGGTATAACCAACTGAACAAATATCTTTGTTCGTTAACGTCGTACCCTGCATAACAATTTGACACATCAAACTCTTAGCGTCATTCCATCATTTACAGTTTTCCACATAAATATCTCGTGAAATCCACATGGCATCGTTCCATCTCTACCATTACAAAAGGAACACACGGAATATTTCTTTACTGTTTAATAAAAGTCAAATAAGCCACTATGTGTAATAAATAAGAGACGGAAAAAGCATAAGGATTACTCTTGAGGGCTACAATATTGATAATTTCCTATTTATGCGGCAATAAAAGGAACATAAACGTAGATCTAGCTGAATGCCGAACGTCTTCACCTAATGTACGAACCGTCCGGATCCTAAATATTCGGCAGGTTCTGCAACGGGTAAAAAACACTGAAGCGTTATCCGCACACAACTTAGCAGCTGCTACAGTCAGGGTATTCAGTAGCGGCAGCTAAAGGGAGGTTCAAAAGGGAGCTTCGAAGCCATATTAAATTAATACATGATTTACTACGGGACGCAGATCAAGGGTTCCACTCTACTTTCTTGTGTAAACACAATTCTTCAAACCAAAATAACTGTCACAACTGTCACTAAGGATAACTAGTGTTTTACTTCGTTATTAATTTCTTAACAATAATCCCTATTTTAACCGGTAATTCATTTTGCCAGCTACTTTTGGGACTGAAGTTGTACATTTTGGTATACTACCTGAGAGTTCCCTATCTCCCCGTTGCTGTCTCAACAAAAAATCTCTTTCTAATGAAGGTATAATAATGATATATTACGGGCGCTAATGTTTGCACTTGACACTATGGGCTCTCAGTAATGACACGCTCATTATACAATGATTATCAGCCGCGTAATTAACTAATAATTATAATCATCTGTTCAACTTAATCACTGCCTTACTTCACATCACTTAACTATCTTTTTTAATGGATGCACCATTTTGCTGGATACATGTATTCGTCTATGTGTCTTCTTCAGCATTTTGTGTGCGTAACTTTTGCCCTGATTCTGCCAGAAAATATCTGTATTTATCTAATTTCAGTATTAAAAGGGAAACAAATACATCAGACTTATTAAAAAAGTAAACGGGCGCTTGCTGTACATTTTCATATTTCAATGCGCGCAACTCAACTCAAACGCTAGCCACATAACGTTCTGCATTTAACTCAATAAACATCTGCTTCAAGGCCCCAGTAAAATTTAAACATCTATGCATTGTTTTCACCTTGTCTTACGGAAAAGACTACGACGGTTACTATCATTTTTTATAAGTTGGAAAAAAATTAAAACAATTAAATCGGATTAACATTCGCTTTAGCTGATCTTGTTTAATATTTTGTTGTCCATTAAAAAGTTTTCTTTCTTTTACATTTTTTTTTTTGAAAAACATTTTCATTTGAAACCTTTTTTAAATTGTGTATCTTACTCCCTTTACTTCCATATTTTACATTTTACGTACACAAAGATTTCCATTTAAAACCTCTGCCACCACGGCGGTGTTACTGCGGGTGAGCAGAGCAGAATTCTGCAGGTATAATCCCCCAGACTCGCTTCTTCATCAATCACCGAGTCCTGTTCACTACCTGCTTCTTCATCAATCACTGAGTTCACTACCCGCATACACAATGACCACTTCTAACTACACCTGTGTTTTGTTTATTAACCAACATTGACCCGATCGTTCTCCTCTGCTGAATTCTCCTGGGGATTTTTATACTCCATTCAAATTTGCATGGGGTTTTTTTTCTTCTTTTTTCATTTTTTATTTTTTTTGTCAGAGAAAAAATAATAGTCGCAACAATGTTATTTTAATAGGATTCAATGTTTCATTTTATTTTAATAGGATTCAATGTTTCAATGTAAGAAATTATTTATTTATTATTATTCGGATTTCTTCTTCTTCTTCTTCTTCTTCTTCTTCTGCTTTTTTTTTTTTTGACATTCCAAAACATTTACCTGCGGTGTTGATATTTCGGTCAAATGGCATATTCTTTACTATTGGACTGTCCCTTGCAAAGGTATCGGCGTTATAATGTAAGTGGACAGGATGGTGACCTGATGGTCCATTACAGTAACGTCACACCGTAAAACAATACGCACAATTAATACGGACTGTCCGGCTTCATTGTTTCCTGGCCTTCTGATGTGTTGCCATGACAAGCTTCTTTTCGTTTGGGCTAATACTTTTCACATAGCAAAGAAAACAATGGCGACGTTAACTTACGCGTTTAACGTCACTTAGAACGTGTGTGAAGAATTTTGACAGCAATCGGTTACAGCTCAGCGGCGAACGTAACTTCGCCGAATAACTGGAATCTGGCGATTTCTTGTGACGTATTTTCATAGCACAACGTTACAGTTTAAATGGGCAATTTCTAAAGCATAATGTACCGAACGTTTAAATACCTGAAATTAAACTTCGACAATGCACTTTGCCGGTATGTGGAGGTGCAAAGACACCATCAAACGTACTAAAATTTGCTCACCAACACATTAAAATATTTATTAGAAGATTTTGAATGAAGAACTTTTAAATTCTCGAATTTACGTAGTGCCCCGGATGGACAAAAATTATCGTAAGGAACTTACCTTCAGTATTCAGCTGTTCTACTTGACACAGGATTACATCAATATTTCTACAAAACACAAAATTAACACAAATCACTATTTAAGAATGTATAATTTCTTTAATATTAAAATAAATGAGCGTTTGATTCGTCCCATTTGGGTCTGAAAGAGCAATCCACGCACACATACACGCACGTACACTTGCTGTGACTAGATAAAATTAAACAGTAAAATCAGAAGGAATTTGTTCTGCCATTACCCATTATGTATTGACACAAACACAATGAGCGTATAAATTAATTATTAGGGACGAGCTTTGTTCTTATTTTAAAACTCTTTGGTTCCACTATATTTTACTGCAATATATTTGACTGACGGCAATATATTGCAGGTATGTGTGATGCGGCTGTGAGATGTTTGTAAACATGGATAAACAAGCAGTTTAACAGACAACACCGAAGAGCTCGTTTAACTTCAACTCAACTGTATAACCGAAGATCGTTCCATCAATTCTCAGAACATCGTGTAAATTTGACGGGAATACTTTAAGCAAATTAACATTTCTGACCTCATCTGTCTCCGCTTAGGACATGGATCCAGTCTGTCGGTGGCCTCTTAGATGATTTTGAAAGTTTTTTGAAGGAATGGGAGACCACCTTTACCTCGTAAGTCCATTCCCAACCCCAAGTGGTCGACCTCGAATCGTAATTGCAACTCGTCAAATGCAGTGCGGTTCAAATTGTAAATACAACGGAATTTGTTAAAACCTCTCCAGTGTTAGAAAGGAACACGCTGCATCATAATTCGGTACCGTTTCCTGATTTTTTTTCCAGGAAGCTCCCTTTCCGCAGATGACTAAATGAAACTCCTGCCTTTAAAACCAAGAGACAGAATTATGCCAAGTCCAAAATAGGGGTATCAGTGGCGCCTACAAATGGTTATGCACAGGTCCTAGGGAAGCGACTGCGAAAATTGCCACTATTCTGTTTTAGATTTATAAAGTAGTCTGGGGAATATCCCTTCACAAATTCTATTCGTAATATCGTTTACCAATTACTAATTTAGCCAAGGTAGCCAAGGTAACCAGTTGGATATTCGGCAGGTGAGGAATAAGTTTAAATATTTAGACGTTGAGAGGTTTTTGTAGCCGTGGGTGCCTCGGTCTGATGTAGTGCGCATAGAAGTACCCTGTCACTGGGTACCATCCCACGCGGGTATTACATACATAGTACTCACCCATGATACTCAAGTATCAAGCTCCTTTAACAAAATCTCCCAGCAGGCACCGGATCATATAAATTAACCGGCATTTGCCAAAGAAGAAATCGCGGTTGATTGGGGCATTGTCGAGTAAGAAGGCCAATTGTAAACGATTTTGCAATTGTTCATTTGCAGTCTATCGAATGAAAACACGTCTAACGCCATTACGTTATGACGTAACATTGTAACTTATGACGTGAAGACATAATGATCAACGAAAGAATTGTTGCTTTGTCACTTGGTTTCTATTTTCATAGTTGCCGTCAGTTTTTCACGCTGAATAACACTTACTATCGAAGTTTATTCTGTAAAATGATGCCATGTTTTAGACAAATTCGTGTGGTGGACGTGGAAATTGGTTCATGGGAGGGGAGGGGAAAAATGGCGGCCAAACATGTTTCAACAGGAACTAAGGGCCCAAGCCCCAAAAGCACACCCTCTCCAGATGCCCTACTAGATTCGGCAAACATTCTTGGGCTGGTGCTTTGGTAACTGAAAGTTTACGAGTACGTATTCGAATAACCGCTACCGGGTGCGAGCCCTCTTCCGTGTAACCCTACTCAGGTGAGCCACTCGGTGTATGTAACATTGCGGGTAATCGTGAGATACACAGGCCACATTGCCGGATTTTTACGTGTCTGCAAACCGGACCCGTGTATCTACCCAACCGACGACTGGTGCCTTTCAACATACGCATAACTCGGTTTCAGGAAATCTGCAATGGTGCATGTATACTGTCGTCTTTACAACTGATGAACATCAACTGTCACTCAATCATTACGAAGTAAACCAATTTACAAAGACCTAAAAGTATCTTTCAATACACTAGTAGTACCCGCCACTTCGCTGGCGGCTCCCCTTGCGTGCCCTAAAAATGCTCCACATTATTTGGCCTCATGGCAAAGCTTAGTAGCAATGATTTCCGATGCCCTTCCCTCCCCCATCCTTCAGAATTGAAAAGATTAGCTTATCATGTGTTCAAATGTCCGTGTTTAACTTTAAAGCGCAAAAGTTAATTAACGCAAAGCTCCTCTTTACAAAACTTCTAAATAAGACATCTAAATGGTCGTATATAGTAAATTATTTTTTGATCGAAGTCAAGGAAGGGACAAATTTACAAAAGGTAGAATGATCCACAACTAAAAGTCGGTTTGTTTTACCTGAATCCACCGAGAGATCCCACAGCACACATCTGAACCTCTTTCGTTTTATTACCCCATGATTGACTCCATTTCGCGCTGCTTAGATACGTCTTAGATACTGTTTATCACCCGTGTTTACAAACACCACTAGGTCACCACCGTGTCCAGTGCGCTGGTCAGCTCTTCCCTATCTCACAGGAATCTTCTGTTTTCTCACAAAACCGTGATTAAAGGTTAAAATCATCTAATGCCACAGCACAGTGGCATGGCCAGTTCAAGGTCGACCACTAAAGTTTGCCTACCGCGGCCTCGGTAAGTCCTTGGGTGGACAACCGTCGGGTCACTGAGCATGCCCAAAATCAAAATAGGAGTACCAGTGGCTCCACTCTGGTTTTGCGTGCTGGTCCACGAATAAGTGAATGTGACGGTGGCCACTAAAAAGCGAAAAGGGGTCAATTTCCAAAAGAGAAGTAACTATCAAAATGCAAGTCTTAAGGACGTTACCACGAATCAGTTAGGTGTGCGTATCTTGTATCATGGTCCCCTTTACTGAAATATATTACATTGCACTGTACCGTATTGTACATTTGTTGAAAACTTCTGTAAGGGAGTGTTTTTCGGGGATACCTTTAGAAATGTGAGAATTACATCACAGAATTTTCACAAATTACTCCTTATACCACATCCTGGTGACATGCAAATCATAAATTATAGTTTGATTTTCATTGTATTTCAATAGGATTCTCTTCAAAAGTGAGTTACAATATATCATATGGGCCCAAATAAAAGCAAAGCTATGTTTTTGGTTCCGAAATAAAGTATCATAAATTGCAGGTGGTTTCAAAATACCGAGGTCGTAAAAGACGCAACACGATACATGTAGTTGAAGGCAGGAAGCTCCATTTTTGACCTGTTCACGTACAAAAAGGGTTGACTAACTTGACTTTTTCGGGGGTTGATGTTACACTTGCCGTTGAGTGTCTGCCACAAACAAGTAAGTTGATGAGTACACAAGCAAACAGACCCTTGGAAGATCAATAGAGTCGTGTAAACCTGAGCAATACAAGATACATCCCACTTCACCTGGAACAGGTAAGGGGGGATTCTTGATAACGAGTCTGCAATTGCTCAATTGCTGTTTACCAAATGAAAACACCGTTTCCAACGTAATTACGTATACCATAATGTTGTGCCTTATGACGTAACAATTTAATATTTCGTGTTGTCTCGTTTGTAATCTCAACATTATTCAGCTGCCGATTTCACACAATAACATATATATTTTATATCTGGGTCGATTTTCTTTTGTTAAAAAGTGTCCACTAAATGCAGTGTGTGGACACTTTTTAAGAAATGCTAACTGTCTAGGTATGGCACCAACATACACGGCCTTCACCCCCTGCACACCCTTACCATCCTAACGGTCAGCCCTGACCTTCCCCCGCCACTAAGGCCCAGGCCTATGAATATGCATTATCTAAGGGTCACGTCCTTGACCTAGATTCCGCCCAATATACTAAGGCGGCGGGGAAGGTCAAGGCTGACCGTTAGGCTGGTAAGGGTGTGCAGGGGGTGAAGGCCGTGTATGCTGGTGCCATACCTAGACACTATCGACCCAGGTAAAAATTATGTATTACATTAGACTCGAAAGTGTCCCCTATTCCGTCCTCGAATGGTGCCTCGGACATGAATAGGGGACACTTTCTCGTCCACTACTATATTCTGAGGCATGTGTCTGGGGTGACTTTCCCGACATGCAGATAGAAGTTTCTGGTGAACAATTATAAACGTCACAAAGCAATGCACTGAACAACAAACGTAACGTTACAAATGTACTCGTGAACTGAACTTTTCCGTTTAAGCAATGATACTATTAAAGATACTATCAAAGGGAGAGATATTGCAGCTGTTATGTGTTCCTATGTGCCACAGGTGATTGCAGTGCCCCTGGTGGCAGGGAGCTCAAACTACCAATGGCCTATTGTATTCAATACAAAAATCATAACTTACTTCTACAGTTTTTTAGTTTTTATTTCCACTCTTTTTTATCAGTTTGCATTAGCCATATAAAAATAGTATTACACAGGATTCAGAAATAAAAAATAATGATCCTAAAGCAATTTAAAATACATGCATTTCTTCCAATGCATTCTCTATGGGGGTGGGTCTCACAGCTGCATGGAAGCAGTATGGAGAAATGGCTACATGTTTTATGGCCACTACAATAGAAGTACGTAATGCCACGGGACTGCCTCTAGTTTTCGTGTAAAATACACGTTTACGGCAAATTGCCACCGGTACTAAATGCGTTAGATCATAGTACTCCCATACCTCAAGTGAACCATGGCGGTCAATATCCCTGGAATGGTGTCGGTATGTTTACCGGGAGGGGTGGGGCAACCCACTCGGCCGCTGATCTATGCGTTCTGCCCGTTAGAGGCGGGTGCCTCACGTGCCTGGCACACGACAGCGTTTACCCTCAACATCCCTGTGTTTTAATAGGGACAAGTAGCTCACTATAAATTACATCTGGTAAATAAATGATAAATCTACTTCAGAATCGGTGACTCCCACCTTACGCTTTATGAATTGTATTAGAGGGGTCCAAAAGTGTCAAAAATTACTTGCTGGTCAATGGTACCCTTTCATCCGACTGATACGCTTTTACAGAAAAATCTAGTGCACATTTCAAAATGTACATGGAGAATGTAACATATAAAAGGAAGCCTTACAATTTTTTTCGTTCAAGAATGGTAAGGGTCACAAGGTTACCAAAAAGACATTTACACTTCAAAAACTACACAGAAAGGAAATATAATACAAATTTCTTAAAATTTCAAAGCATCAGAGTTTCAACAACATTCTTCGGTTAGACAAAGATTTCCAGAGAGAGTGGGAGCCATGAAATCATTGCGTGGTTGCAGGTCAGCGCAAACTAACATCAGGTCAATAAGCTTCAATAATCAAAAACAATCGAAGGAATCTGTAAATCTATCAATATCAAAGCAGGGAGGGCGGCTTGACTTCCTCAACTGTTTGATGTGTGTTTGGTATGACTTTCTCGCAGCACACCTGTCTACTATGAATATGATCTTCTAACTCTCAATCAATGCAGACTCTAAAATTTTCAGGTTGAATTTGTACGTAATTAAATTGTGACGTTTCTGTGCCGTAAGGAAGATCAATGGTTGAAAAATGGTTAAAATTAGTGCCGCAAGAAGTATTTGAAATACCGTATTTTCTCGATTTGAGGCACCCGGTACCAAAAAAACAAAAACTCAAAATATCAAAATTTAAATATGGCTAGACTAAAAATGTATGTAAAAATAGATACAAATTAGAAGACTGACTGCTTTGGGGAGCTAACTATTATGATATGAAATGATGCTTGCAAGATATTGGGAAAACATTGCCATAAATAGGTGACAAACCAGGAAATATGTAATCAATTTTGTGTCAAAAACGACCGGGGGCGCCTCAGTTAGAGGGGGTGCCCCACTTCAGGTAAATACGGTATTTTGCTCATCTTCCAGACCCCAGTACCACCAATACAGTGGCAAAGCCAAGACGTTACTTTCACTATTCTGTCTTTTTCTTAATCTTGTCGTTCTACTTTTCCCTTGGAGAAAAAAAGAAGACAATTTTCCCTTTCTAAATCAAGGTGTACACCCACGATGATGAGAACACGAGAATGATTTGTTGTTTTCGCCTGTTTGTCTGTTAGTAAGTATGAAGGTCAAGGTAGTGAGACAGATAACTCACTCTACTTCTGTACCTACCTTTCTGTACCTAGACACTGTCTGACCCTGATGACCTTTAACCTACATTTCCAGCTCGAGCATTAAGCCGTGCTTTGTGACCTGCAACCTCTCTATCTGACCTTTGACCCCTGGAGGTCATACCTTACATACTTGTTGTAATGGTTTTACATGAAGGAGGTCGGGTACAAGTGGTGCTAATAGTTCCTACACAACCTATCTGATAAACCACCATTTGTTACTCACATCATCACCTTGAGATAAAGATCATTTTCAACATTATTGAATGTTTTTCACTTGCGTCCTCCAGATAACGATAATATGTCGTTTACGCCAGTTACGTCACTTGGTGAAACATCACAAAATATTTTTATTAATTCATTTAATCATTAGGCTTACAACAGATACTCCTCCTAGTTTCTTAAGTCGTGGGATCTAAAGTAGGCCAGTGTGACCTTATTATTTGCTTAATTGATCTAGTTGCTTAATTGATCTAGTTTCCAAACTGCCACCAGTTACTTAATCAGGGGAACCAAGAGGGCAAAGCAAAATGGGAGATAGCCCCCTGCCTTTCTTTACTCTCATCCTGCCCCATCCCATGCGAACTGCTGACTGTTTTCGAGGGTAGGGATATGAAATTTATCAAATTAACAGCTTTTCGAATCGTATTGGTAAGCATCAAGATAACAGATGGGATGAATACTGTAAGACCATTCAAACAGGCCCTTAGTTCCTATCTAACATAAATGTAGATACACATGAAAAATAATTAACTAGGATCCCATTAATAATAATAAAAATCATTTTTATGTACTCGTTACGCATGTTCACAGTGGTGGTGGAACATTTATCAATGACAAATTGTCGGCGTAAAAACGGGTAAAACGTGTAATATCTACGCCATCGCGTGCTGATAATCTTCGTGTTTATTATCTATATTATCCCGTAGTATTTGTGGTGATGAGGCATCTGGTCTTTTCATCTTTAAGCTGCCCTTAAATTTGGCAAAAACTAGGAATTCCAACCCGAGTGAGAAGCACGAAAAAAAGCATCGTGGGTAAATCTTGTGAGTTAGAATTGAAGTGCGATCGACTATCCTATCAGCCTGAGACTTCAATCGGAAAAAAATAATGGCAAGTATTTAGAGGATTTAATGTATTTCAACGTTCAGCTTCAGAATTTAAAAGCCGCATGGATTTGTTATTGAAAAGGACGAAACCGCAGAAGCACATACTTAGGAGCTGTTAAAAAGTTTAATCTGGACCCTAAGTTCACCCCATTTGCCAGGTACTAATTTTACACCTTGGTAAAAGTATGAATCGATTAAGTCCCAAGTTGACTTGCCCAACATCACCACCTGGGCTAGGCTATCTCAAACATCTGAGGTTGAGTTCCATTAGTGTGCAACAACAATTGAAACAGTTTGCGAATAATCGAGATACGAATTTGCATTTGGTGGAGTCCACATCATTGGAAATACAAAATGCCGCGATTTTCGTCGCGAAAAAACTAAATCGGCCGCCCACAACGCCCTCCTCTAACTCAACTCTCTTTCACACACTGGAGGATGCCCACCACATAAATCTGCCACCGAGATATTTTGTAATTAACTTACAAACACAAACTCGGTGTCGGAGATCAGCTAATAAAACCCGCAGGGGTGACGGGCGCAAAACGCACCGGGCCTCTCCACTCACCCGGTGTGAAGTCGTTACATTCTGCTTGATTTAAGGGCATTTTCAGCAAATTTAATTTGCAATGCTTGGTTTACCCACTGGTTGATGTGTAACCCCCCAAGTGGTGTCCTTGCCGCCGTTTATTTAACATAAATGTCAATCTCGTATTTTATCTTCGCGTTGCTTCGCATATTGGATACACTGTATTTTGTACTTCACTAATGCTACTTCGACAGAGGTCACTTTTGCAGTAAAAATTTGCCGCTGTCAACTATTATTAAATTATTGCTCAGTTATATTGTAAACTTAACTGGTATTGTTTGCAATACAGTTAAAACTGTCAAAAATTTAAGTATCAAATTTCATCAATGCGATATATCTTTCGCCACATTAGCCAGGTACCAATTTTACACCTCCTTACGGTTATTGGGGTGATTCTCTCGATACCCCCCCAAATTAGCGTAAAATCAGACTGGTCATATGCGACGATACTTAAATGTTACACGAAAAAGTAAAGATCAGTTACATGCCACGCTTAAGAACAATTTTCCTAGACTGGAAAATAAATCAATTGATGATCTGCAAATGAGTATTCCAAGGACACATGTACTTTTTAATAGACAATTACGAGTTATCAACCTCCCGCGACCTTGAATTTGACCCATAAATCTTTTCTTTATGTCCTCTATACTCAATGACAGAGCGGTAGGTAGTTTCCACATCTAATACAAAAATGTTGCTCATATGTATAATAGCTAGTAATAAATCAACCTTGAACTAGCGACCTTAAACTTGACCCATAAATCTCCTCTTTATGCCCTGTTACTAATCGAGACCTGCGAGGCTCATTGACCCTGATATTTGTACAAAACACACAACCCGCAGTTATTGCCGAGAAATGTTTTGAGCAAAGGCAATTTATCCCGAACTATTTTTTGTTGAATAATGAAGGCAAAAGCGGGGGATTTACTGATTGCGTTCCGGATTACATCGCCCGCCGCTCATAAATTAATGTCACGGGATGTAATGTTTCATTCTTGGTCCTGTATTCTGGGAACAAAAACAATCCATGTCGCGAACAGACTGAAACTAGACGATGAGCACAGCACATCGCAAAGCCGGCCTCGAGGCTGAAGTCACATGGGGGGGGGGGGGTAAAGGAAAAT
>JBCAUI010506217.1:0-12913 GCA_038406195.1 Haplosyllis anthogorgicola | reverse complement strand
AAGTATCATGTATCTAAGTCATAAATTCAAACACCCAGTGATACAGTGTGCAGGCAAATTTTCATTTTGTGTGTGTGTGTGTGCGTGCATGCGTGCATTTTCTTTAAATCAGCACAGGTCCCATGGACCTATTTTTTGTACTTTTGTATCTTTGTCTTCTCTGTCAGTGATATAATATTTCTGAGCTATATCTTTCATACTAACTCTACAACTGTTTAACGTAATTGACGGTATATCTGTGTGTAAGTGTATGTGGGGAAAATTGGAATCAAAACAGGTCACTTTTGTATCAGTATTGTGAACGGGACAAAGACGTAAATGTTATGAATTCTAAATGTTTTATGCGAACACTTTATCAACTTAATGTTGTTAAATATTAGCAAGGCATGGGAACTGAGAAACAAAAGCTGCTCTAACATTTTATACATGTGGGCAGTTTTTGCACTTGAAAGATGTCAGATCAATCAGAAATATCGCAAATTCATCGGTGTTTGTTCTTCAGGCAGTAAATATTGTTAGTGAGCCAAAATGACAAGGTAACTACTGTGTAGTTTTATAAGACTAGTAATGTGCCCCTCCTGACTACCGCTTATGGCTCAACTGTGCCACGCTTCGCTCTGCGGCTATGGTGATATGATTATATACTCTTTTCTGTATTTTGTCATACATGTACGTAACTTGTTATCAACAGATTTATATGAAGTATTTTTGTATAATGCACACCAACCACCTTTTACTTTAAATATTACTGTAATTCAAAGTAACTCACAAGTGTAAATATTCATAACTGCTCTCCGACATAAATTTACTATATATTAGTCTGTCGCGCATGCGTCGATAGACTTCTTTGATGGGTAACCTAAAACGTCCATGAGCTCAAAAAAAAAAGCACCAGGAACCTGTTAGATGGGAAAGGTCAGGGTACATGGCTGTGAACTCTGTTCAAACTTATTCACTCTTCCAGCGATAGACTCTTTAGCCGCCAGGATAATTCTTGTTAGGTTAATTAGGCAGGTAAGCTATCAGTCTAAGCTTCAGTCTTTGTGTCTGTGTTGTGGGTTTCTGCATTATCACAGATTTAAAAGTCAACCATATGATTTATGATTTAAATACATGTTCAGGCAAAAATTACAATGATAAGGATAGATTTATTCAGGTAAGATGCAGGCATGGCACATCTTAAGACGGAGGCATGGCACATCCTAAGATGGAGGCATGACATGTCCTGAGATGCAGAAAAGCATCAGGATTGTGTCAAAATAGCTCAATCTCAATATTTAACTGCCTGTGTTCAGGCAGCAATTATTCTTGATAAATTTAAATTTTAAGCTTAAATGTAATTTAAAGTTTGAGTAGACTAGAGCCCCCCCCCCCCAGTTATTAGACACTGCTCATTGGAAACACTGTATACCCTATGCTATGCCTTGTAGGTTTGATTTAAACATACATACCTAAGCCCAAGCAACCTGCGCAAATAGTCCATGGTTCATTTTCAGTGCAACTCAATTAGTAAATTTTTTATTACGTTTTCAGTATTATTTTGGGGACCAATTAGTAGACACACCTTCCCAATTAGTAGATGCTCTATAACCAGTTAGTGGACAGTGCAAAAATGAAATAGAAATATTTCATTTCAAACATGTGTTTATTTACAAATAATGTCATCTTTACATTAAATTCAATGCAATTCACATACTTTAAAACCCAGATTTGATTTAATTCTCATGCTTTAAAATTTGCAGTCCAAATCTTGCATTTTTTACTAAAAATTATGAAAATGTCAAGATATGTCCTACTAAATTGGCTGTAGCTTAGTGGCTATTAGTCACAGCACCTTGAAGGAGGTACCAAAATTACAATGTCAAGCAGGCACTTCTAATGGTAGTAATTTTATGTTGCTATGACATCTGGTTCAAAAGATATGGTCAAAACTATGGCACTTTGTCTACTAACTGGTAGAGGCTTGAAAGTTGCTTCCAGTTAGTAGACAGCTTGACATATGTAGATTTCAACCCACAGGCATAATTCAGTCTTATAATGGAGTGAAGCATGGAGTTCTTAAGCTGTTTTAGTTGTGAAAAAAAACCTCCAAAAATTAGTAATTCTTGATTCTAGGACACTGGAGAAGTTGATATTTTCATTTTGTATTTATTGAAAGCCTCTATTTTTGGCAAAAAATGGTTAATTTTCAAATTTTTGAATGTTTGATAAATATACTCACACAGCCTGGAAATTTCAGTAATGGCTGTCAAATGAAAACGAAAGATCCCTACTTCCTTCCTGTAGTGTTTATACCCATGTGATAATAATATTTACATGGTTTTAATGCTCGAAAATGAGAAATCTGTCACTTAACGGGTAGCGTCTAGTAACTGGGAGGGGGCCTTAAGATTGAATTCTAAACTTCTGAACAAAATGTCAAGTGTACTTCGGTGCGCTAGGTCAGAAGCAGCTTTATCCGTAAGTTACTATAAAAGCCGCAAAAGCATGCGGTTCAAGGACAACAATCATGGCAGCCACCATGGCAGGACGATGTTTGTCAAGAAATTTCATAAAAACGATAAAACACACAACTTCGCGGAAAGTAATTGCTCAGCAGACAAGGCAGTGTAGTTACTACCCCATCAACGATGAGTTTTATGGTTTGGATCCAGAGCAACATCAGGTCAGCCTTGGATTATCAGTTTTTATTTAGATGCGGGATCTGATTTTCATGCACTTGACAGTTCCAAGTTCATGTTTTTAATATTTTAGAAGCGTGTGCATGTAGTCAACACAAATACCATATAAATTAGTTATTTGTTTGTTGAAACGTAGACTACCGTAAATCACTAATTATGATAAGTTGTTTATTTTAAACAATAAAGTTAGGGCTCAAATACAATGAATTTCATTATATTTAATGAATTTCATTATACGAAATGAATTTCATAATGGTTAGTGATTTTTTAAGAAAGAAAAACATATAAAATGAAATTATTTTGTCAGAAATTCTGTAAAATGTTACTATTCATTACAAATTGTTATTTGGAGTTATTTCCATTTTATATTTGTGGCTGGGGACTTCGATTTATTATTTCCAATGTCAGTGAGATTTGTGACGTTAAGACAGATTTAATGTAAGAATAAAGAATTTATCTTTTTACTCTCTATTTTGAATTCTGAAAATAAAAAATGACAGCCGCAGGTATTATTTATTGGAGATTTACTCAAATATATTACGTTAAACTGTCCAATTAATAATTAAATCTGTTTTGATTTTCAGTTACGTCAGAGTGTATTCCAGTTTTTACAGAAAGAATTGGCACCGTTTGCCGACGAGATTGACAAAGAAAACGAATTTAAGCATATGAGGGTCATTATTATGGTTTCCAAATTAAATGAATTTCAATCGTATTTTAAATAAATCTCATTTTATTTTAATTCTCAGCACCTTTTGTAACAGCATTGGTGATCTATATCGTATATTTACTTGCAGAATTTTTGGAAGAAATGTGGGGAGATGGGTTTGCTGGGCATCACTGCTCCGGGTAAGTTAAATAGTTAAGTGAAATTCCTAGTAGACTATCGGTAATATCATCCTAATAATTACAGTAAATACCATTTTTCTCAAAATTTCTGCATAAAACCGAATTAACGCACACGCTATGTGTATAAACAAGATCACAAATTACATGCTTTGGCATATATCTTACTTTCTTCAAAATCAAAACCTAATCAATTCCCATGCATGCATATACTATTCGGGATACATGGAGACCGAGACCGAATGAAAAAAGCAGAAAAATAGGAAATAACTGTTTGTTAAAGTGTATAAACTTAAACTAAGGAATTACAGATATCTTCAAAACATCAAGTTTAGCGTTGAAAGTGAAACTTTTATTCAATTTACTTGGCAGCTGAGTACGGAGGGTCAGAAGGAAGTTATTTAGACCACTGTCTGGTAATGGAAGAGTTTTCTCGAGCCTCGGGGGCAATAGCACTCAGTTATGGAGCTCACTCCAATCTCTGTGTGAACCAGATTGTACGAAACGGAACCGATGAACAAAAGGCGAAATATCTTCCAAAGGTTGGTTTGAGATTCGCATTCAATTTAATTGAGATATATCCTTGTAACCTTGCCTGTTTGTATTAAAAACAGACAGCAAAATAGAATTCAGAATGATCGCCGCATGGTGTGTGCTGAAAACACAAAGCTATGCTCATAAACATTTGGACTTGCTTTCCATTGCAACTTTATTTGTTAATGCTTTTGTATTAACTATTTGTGTAAACCCACAGCTCATAAGTGGAGAACATGTGGGTGCTCTTGCCATGAGTGAAGCTAATGCAGGTTCTGATGTTGTTTCCATGAAATGCAAAGCTGAAAAACAAGGTAATATTATATAATCATTGCTACAACATATATTGGTGTATTTTCAATTATCAATTCAATAGCTCAGATCGTGTTGTTGCATTACAATACAGTAAAAAAATAGTTCAGAATATTGTCTGTAAGAATTCTTTATTTTTGCTTCACTAAATGTCACTTCTAAAGATCTCAAATGTCACGATATCTTGTAAAATGTACTTTTTCTTCGCAGGTGACTATTATGTATTAAATGGTACTAAATTCTGGATAACAAATGGTCCAGATGCCGATACACTGGTTGTTTATGCCAAAACAGACCTTGCCGCCAGCAAACCGCAACATGGGGTGACGGCACTTCTCGTAGAAAAGGTACGGTTATACTGCTGTGCTCACATTGAAGTACATAAATGACCTCCTGTACAAATAAAAATGGCTTTCATTTTTACAGTATCGCGGTATTCATAAAATAAATGTATTGTGACTTTCCTGGTTGTATCGCTATGGATGTTGAAACTGAGAAATTAATTTAATATGAAATTATCATAAAAATGTTTTGGCGATTGTTTGATTTACTAACGTTGAATGTCGTTTGCCATTTAGGGCATGGAAGGTTTTAGCACTTCACCGAAGTTGGACAAACTGGGCATGAGAGGTTCAAACACATGTGAATTGGTATTTGAAGACTGTAAAGTGCCAGGTAATCCCCGTTTCTTCTCTTTCCCCAAATCAACTGCTGAGTGTATCGGTCAAGTAAATGAAATGCATTCAGCTGATCTAACGTAGAAAATTCTGTAATAAGTAGATAGCGAATAGATTTAAAAGCTACCATGCTAAAAATTCATTTAATGACCACCCTTGTAACCCTTGTGTGTTCTCGTAAAACGAATGTTTTCCAGCACATCTAGTTTACTTGATATAAAATTTTGGTATGTCTCGTCTTGTTATTGAAATATACCTTTACGGAAATGCTCCAGGAATTATTCCACGACTGAGGACTGAATGAAACCAAAATTTTATTGAACATAACTGTAATACTGTGGCAATTGAGTAAACTAATTATTTGCCAACATTTTAACAGTTAGCAATGTCCTGGGTGGCTTAAACAAAGGTATATATGTGTTGTTCAGTGGATTGGATATTGAGAGAGGTTTAGGCAGTGCAGGATGTATCGGGTGAGAAAATACGCGCAACACATTTCCAGCAGTCAGATCTGACGAAACTACGAAACAGCCTCCATTTTCTATTAGAACTAATTGAACTTGAGATGGTTGGCTGTTAATTTACTCTCCAATGACTGAACCTGGAATGAAACAGCAGCCAGAACAAATACGTAAACCAGCTGAATGTCGAAGTTTTTTAAACATAACTGCAGAGAATTTTTTTAACATTCGCCAATTCGATACTTTAAATACTTGATTTTATGAGCAAAGGGAAATAAAATGCACACAATATCAGATCTGGCTGTCATTTGTAAGGAACAATACAGCAGCGTACTCACAAAGTTTAAGGGGAAAATTGCATGCAGCATCTGGCATAGCTCGCTTTTGAATAATTAAATCAGTCTTTGTCCCATTTTCAGAGCAAAACGTGCTTGGAAAAGTCAACAAAGGAATTTATGTTTTTGTTCACTGGGTTAGATATTGAAAGGGTTCTTGTGGCATTTAGAGCCATTGGGTGTGATTATCGAAAAAAAAGTGAACAACACTGCAATTCCTGATTTTACCCACCTGTCTTCACAATAACTGATGCTATCTTTGAGAGGAATGATCGGCGTCATGTTCAGTTAAATGTTTGGACAGCATAGTACACATTTCGTCTTAAAATTTCAGAGAAAAATGTTCTGGGCCGCCTGAACAAGGGTATTTATGTGCTGTTTAGCGGTCTAGATATAGAAAGATTAGTGTTGTCAGCCGGACCGGTTGGGTAAGCAAATATACAACATCTTAATTCTACTTGGGACATTAATTATCAGCCATATACTTTGAGCTAATTTTGCATTGACATGTCAAGTAGTTGCTGTGTTGTTCCTTTTCTTTTTATTTAACTAGTTGTTCTTAAGATTATTTTAAGGTACTCTTGATTTTCTGCTTTGTGCAGCAACGCTTTTATATCAAATGCTTTGTAGTGTCCATGCATGCTTTTTAAGTTAGCATCCTGTACATTGTGAAATAAGGGGCATAAAAATTTACATAAATCGCCACTTGCCGATTTGGTGCAAGAAAGCATTTTGATTAATTTGCATACATAAACTAGTGTCAGAATTTTTTTGTAATTTATCACTTTATAATTATCAAAATATGGCATTTAGCTGATAACATATGTTACAATTTTCAGTATAATGCAAGCAGCCTGTGATATAGCATTCGAGTACGCACATCATCGGGAGGCATTTGGACAAAAAATAGGAACTTATCAGGCAAGTTTAATTCTGCCAGTGTATTTCTACCTTTTCAACAGGACCAGATGTCCGGTTGTGCATAATACACACTTAGATATATTCAGAATAAGACATGGTAATGGAAATTTCACCGAATTTCAAAAGGTACAAAAAGCTGATTATCCCAGATGTACTCAAGTAGTCTTTGAAGACACCTCTGCCCCGAATGTAGACTTTTGCTTATTAAATTTATGTTTAAGACATTATTCTTTAAAATTATTTTAAACGTTTGCATATCCGTGCTGAACCTCTAAGACCCTTTCTAATAATTTACTTATAGTTATTACAAGGGAAAATGGCAGATATGTACACCTCACTCAACACGGCCAGATCCTATGTGTACAATGTTGCAAGGTCCCTGGACAAAGGCCTTATCATACCTATGGTAGGGTGAAGTATACTTTCATAGAAGCTACGGTCTCCAATGCATTTGTATTATCCGTCGGTATTACTAATGGACCAATGGTATTATTAAACAATTGAATCTACCTACTGTTTTCATAGCTATAAATAATGAGAGATTTATTGGCCAAGTTCCAAGGAAAAATTCTTCACGTATGTGACGAAGGAGGCCTTAAAACATGACTTTGGGATTTTACTTCTGTATAATTTTATTGCATTCACTTATCCTTGCAGGATTGTTCTGCTGCTATTTTGTATTCTGCAGAGAGAGCCACTCAGGTAGCTTTAGATGCCATACAAATTTTAGGTATGTATGTTTCCATCACATAGTGTTACTGTAAAAATATACAAATGATGAACAGTAAAACATAATGAATATAATGTCTAGCGGAAAAATAGGAGGTACGCTTTTTCGTTGGAGGTGATTTTGCTTTCAAGACGCATTACCAGAGAAACAGATAATGTCATCTTGTGCATTATGTCGTCATGCACCATGTTACCTATTTGAAAAATTATTTTTCTATTTGCAGGAGGCAATGGGTACATTAACGATTATGCGACGGGACGATTGTTACGAGACGCGAAATTGTATGAAATAGGAGCTGGAACAAGCGAAGTCAGAAGACTCGTGATTGGTCGTGCAATCAACGCAGAATATAGCAGCTGAAATTATTTATATATATATATATATGTCAGTAGTAGTACACCACATTTGGACAATTGTAAATGGAATCATTGATGAAAATGCCATAGGTTGTTTTCACGTACGAATAGCAATAGCTAAGGTCATGGATCATGTGTTCAAACATTTTCTATATTCGAGAAATAGCGGACATTCCACGTGGAAATAATTAATACATGAAACGACTGAAAAATTATTTTCACGTGCGGCCAATGTGAAATTTCCTTTTCTTAAAAATAATTGTTGGGAATATTTTATGTAAAGTACATGAAATGTCATGTACACTAGTCGAAAATTTTTGTTTTTAAATCACGTATTAAATTATTTAATTTCAAAAAATTCATCAGTACATGAGTTCACAATGCTTCATCAATGGGAAACTGTGTGAAACTTAGTGAGGGCTTTATATTTATTGCAGACATACTGAGATTTTATAGCAGAAATATGCAACTCACGTTGAATAGACGTGTATTAATGGTTTAGGATATTTTTCGTTTGTTGTAGACCATCAGTTTACTTGAAATGTGAATAATAACGGCAAATAAAGTGCAGTCGGACCTACATATTACATCTCTTTTGAGCGACACTGTGTCTTGCCCCTTTTGAGTTAAATATAGTTGTATTAATAGCGTGTAATCGTACCTCCACTGAGCGACACTCTGCCGTTATTTCTGAAGCAATAGTTGAGCGTCACTAAAAAAAGTAAAGACATCCAATTGTAATGTATTTTGGGTGAGATATAATTCGATAAAATAAAACTTAATTGTGAAAGTATACATGTACTCGTGTATCTTACTCCATTTCACTTACAAATTTGACTAGATATCTACGCATAATATTAATTCGGTTAGATTTGGCAGAACACCGAAGTCTTTGACCCAGATTGTCATGTAATATGTTGATAAACAGTAAATAGAAGCCAAGTGCACTGTACTTGCAGTTTGAGGTCATCATGTAATGTCAAAGAAAACATGAATATAAACTACTTTGTTTATCGTATAGTGTTTGTAAACAAAAAAAGACAAATGTTGTACGATACTCGCCTACCTGTGCGGAAAATTTGTTCGATCATGCCCGTGCATTGCCGGCAGCAGCTTAAGCACGTCTTTAGCGTTTTACCACGTTTTCAGTTGAAAGGATAGTCATAAAAACATAACCTTTCTTTTATTGAACAAAGACCTCATTCTAAACTGAACTGAACTGAAATATTGATTTATCTCGATTTATCTTAGTTTCTCCCCGTTTCAAATTACAGAAGTTGAATATACAGTGCATCCCACTTAACTCGAACCTCAAGGGAAACTCCAAAAGAGTTCGACATAAGCAGAAATTCGACTTATCGAGTTGAACAGAAAATATGCTAAGGCGGATATTTGAAAAGGTTCGTGTTGGCCGAAAAACGAGTTATCCGTGTTCCAGTCAAGCAAGGTGCACTGTATCTGTATCGAACTTCGAAGCGCAAAAAAACTGTTTAAAGAGATTTTAAAGAGCACATTTATATCAAAGTAATTTACTCGAATACTACAGTCAGATCTACTACAGTTGTAAATAAGTATTTCCTACAAATCACAAATCTACAAAAATAATTCTGGAGCCTTAATATCTGTTATTCTCGGTTTTGCTTGTACAGTAAGTTTCTTTCTTGTGCAAATTCTACTAGCTGCTTTTGAAAGCTTTCATTGACCAGAATAACTCTTCTCTCCCTCTTGACTCTCTTGATTACCTCCAATAACGTCAATTTTTCATCGACTAGGATGTAGGCAACACAGATAGCAGCGCTCCTGTTGATCCCCATTTCGCAATGTACTAAAACCTTGCCACCGTTTTCCTTGGCAGCATCAATAAATTCCTTGGCCTTCAAGAAGTGCATTAGAATCGGATATCCGTAGCAGTCTTGAGCTTCAAATGAGCAATACTCTAATCCACTGTTCTTGGAATATGGGGACTCCTCAAAATCTTCGTCTTCATAATTCGGCTCAGCAGCGCAATTCAGCACGTGTGTTATTCCATAGCACTTAAGTAGGGTCGGAGACCTCGCATCGCTCCTACCACCAATGTAGACATGTTCTGATAATTGGCAAGGTCCCGAGGAGCAACTGGCACCTCCTCTTATTTCGGTTAATATGTCCCTAATTTTTGCCAGATAATTCTCTATTTCTTCGTCCTTCATCTTTCGTCTTCTGTGCAATTCACTTTGTGTCGCAGTTGATTTAACCTCAAGTCTCTGGAATACAGTTTATGATTCTTCTGTGATAGTCTAAGAACACATAGCTGTTCATTGGCTTATCTTGCCACGATTATATTCCAGATGCTTTTTGTTGTTCCTAGTCTGCTGATTTGGCGCACTTACTGTACAATGTTAGCAAACAAAATCGTTATTTGCGAGATGAAGGCAACGTATTAGAAATAATATGAGTATAATTCCAGTTGAAGGCGCATGACCCTGTATGATTATCTTGACTGGTTACAAGTTGGCATTTAGCTGCCTAAAATACTTTTCCTCAGACAAGAAATCAAAGCTTTGAATACTGTAGTGTTAAGAAGACTGGCATTCTAAAATACGCTTAATTCTGGGTAAGTAGTAGGCCTAATAAAAATAACTGAACAAAATAATTTACAATTTTGCCACAATTCCACCTTTTATCATAACGTCCATAGTGATTCTTTATTTCTGAAGAGTTAAGCAATAATAAGTAGAACGATATAACTTACTTGTTTCAAAGTATTGATTTCAATATACATCCTCTGTATCTAAGAGTCCAAATATTATCAAAATAAAGAAGCGTTTGTTGTGAATTCCTGAGTAATTCCAAAGAATGCGGCCTGCTCAGTGATAGACTTACTTTCAGCAAGAGGATATCAAATATACTGGATGAGTCAAGAAATTTCCCCGGTACCCCTGGAAGTAAATGTATTTTATACACTATGTAAGAAGTCAATAAAAATACATTGATTCAGAAAAAGAAATGAAGTTCATCTCGAAAACAATAGAATATCACACTGTACTTTAATATACAACATGAATTTCTATTGTCCTTCTCAAATACAAAGGACTGTGCCAGTCTTACTCGTTATATACATGCTCTTTCTGACTACTCAGGCTGGAATACAACATCAAGTTTTACAAAATACAACATCAAATTGTCAAGTTTTGGAAAAATATTACCTTACCGATTTATTTCTGTGTAAATGAAATTGTGGTTGTCCAATTAATTTACCACAGTTTAATAAGTTAAAATATAAGAACATTAAAGTGAAATAAGTTAAAACCCTTTATCCAGCAAATTCTGTTGAACAGAAATAAATAAAGAAATTGGCAAGATATTCTAAAAGTTCAGATGTAAATCCAGATCATATGTTTTTGTTTTGCTGAACAAATTCACAACATAAAAATCGTATCAGAACTTTAGCACAGTACCTTATGGGATCTCCCTTAGCCTTATGTACACAATTGATACGATTTTTGTTTAATGTAGCTTAAGAAAGACTCGGACGTCAAGAAAATAAATAATGATAATTATCAATTTCTACAGCAATTCGGGAAAATAACTTTAAAAATCAAATGAATTCATATCCCTTACCTGCAAAAGCATTGACTGGTGAACAAATCAGGTATCACTCACAGAACTAAAACACGTTAATGTTCTTAAGAATGCCTTCTGCCTGAAGACAGTTGTTCAGATATATAATGATTTGTTATTGAGCTTTACGCTGCATAACACGTGCGCGGTGATGAAAAAGTTGCCGTTTTTCTGGATGTTCTACGTTTGAAATATATTGAATAGTGTTTTCTGTGGGATGTAAATGTTTTTTACTTTTTCTGTTGGGGAAATGTTTTGTGTAAGTTACATATTCCTAAAAGAAAGAAATCATATACCAGATATCTACATAACAATATAAATAACTAGGAATTTAAAGTAGTATATCCAGACAATTTTTAAATGACGATGAACATTTGTTAAAGTGAGAAAAGGGGTATGAATCTGGTCTCTGTCCTCTGGATCCGCTATTTAAATGAAAAAAAAAAAAGTTTAGTAAAGGCAATAGCCAATACATTAGTGTCCAGGCGTCACACCATCGTTTACTGGCGTGTTATGCCACGTTATGCTTGACTACTGCACAGTTCAATAGTGAAGCAAAGGAACTTAGTGCAGGTCGCCTGGGTCTGAAAATCTTCATTCTTAAAATACCCATGCTGGACGGTCATTTAGTTCATTGAGTATGTTCAGTGAGTGATAACTGTCACCAAGTAGAAATAATGCAGGCAAAATAAAAAAGCACGTAAATTGCAGTTCTCAAACTGACATGTTAGCACTACAGAAGTAAGTTCCCCATATCTAAAAATTAGAAGATAAAGATTCTCACACATGTTTTGGAAGTTGGGGTTCTTGAATTACATGTCTATCAGTTTGGAGCATCATTTCAATTAACTTCACATCGCGCAATTGCGAACAGATTTGGTTGCCTGAACCGAATTCGCACTGCGCTGCACTGCGAGTGGTGAAAGCAACCCAACAGTGAAGCATTGTTTGACTGACGCATTGAGTATTAGATTCCAGTACTTACAATCCAGTCTAACCTCTTTATTATCTGCAGTTTACAAACAGCTGTGGTAAGAAGCAGTTATCTGATGACACAGTTTATATCCTCTAATGAAACCAGATATATTGGGTGAGACAGGTAATCAGTGTTTCGATTTTGTAACTTTCTACTTTAATCTTTCAATAAATTTCATCATTCGAGCAATTTACCATTGGCTTTGTATTGATATTTCTATCTGCTCAGGTCTACTAGGCTACAATATCATTCATTTTCATGTTTTCATTGTCAAGATTTTAAACCCCACTAAACTAAGTATTAAGTGTTGTCAGGTGGACAGTTTCTATTCTCCGCAGTGACATCAACAACTTATTGAGTAGCTTCAGTTACATATCACACCATTAAGATACCAGACCTCCATTCTCCACATAAGGATACGTCCTTTAATTAGAATATTTTGACTTCAGGGGATTAGTTCCCAGACTTTCCAACTGATGTCAGG